>JAPZEA010000002.1:24771811-24782900 GCA_029783685.1 Heniochus monoceros | reverse complement strand
TTCCTTTTCCTTCTTTCTTTTTAGGACATTTAATCCTCATGAGTATTAAACGTTTTCACATAAGAAGACACACAGAGTCCCACCGCAGCAAAGAGCTGCACTACTTTAAGCCGTCGCTGCCTTCCTGTTCCTCCTCTCTGCAGCCACAACTGCTTCATCATTCGCCCTCCTGCACGCCTCATCGCCTCGAACACATGCGAGGAGACGCTCTCGCACAAGTGCTCCTCATGCTAAGATCAGCTGGTGGCTATGACAAACATATTTATAAAAGGGGGCGGCTGATGTGAAATGTTCAGTCATCACAGGAGGCGTCGGTAGTCATCTCTCTGCCGCTGACCTCCATCTGTGGCACAGCAGACCGTGTGATGTTCACGGCTCTGAGGACGAGGTTCAGACGTGTAACAAGGCCCCGTAAACAGCTCAGTATCAGGAGGAGTTCAGGTGGATTAACATGTTTCTCTATGTGCAAATGAGCTTTAGTGGAGTTTTGAGGAGGCGGATGTTCTGTTTACTTGCAGGATTTGTGTTGGACTGCATTAAGCTTTCATTGACATTTGAAGAAACGTGGTTTGAAAACATTCTGTCGAAGCTGAAACGAAGAAACGTGCAGATGAAACGAACGTCTGGTCCCGGGTCAGATCTGAAGAGTCGCGGTTCTTCCTCTGAGGCGGGTCGATTCGGTGGCGTTCAGGAGGAAAACGGTGTGAACTGTGTGATCTGAGTGAAGTGGAAATGAGTCCCATTTCCTTTTGTGCTGAGCAAATTATGATAATTCAAGGGAGTCAATGTTCCATGAAATGACTCGACTCAACCCTGAGATATTCTGCTGTTCAGATGAGCAAAAACTGGAAGGCATGTTTAATTTTGACGCCTTAAAGTTTGTTAACTTTGTCTCAAAAGAAGGCGAGATGGAATATTTAATAAGTTGGTTCTGATTTCTCCGTCCTAATAAATATTTCTGTCAGGGTTTATACATTTTGATGTCTGAGGATTTGCTCCTCTATTTTTAATGTTGCGCTCCGGCTTGTATTAATTAATGGTGTCTTGTAATCCCATGCAGACTGAGTGTGCTACACATATATGACAATAATAAAAAATTCATTCAGTCTTTCATATTTACAGATGCTGAGATTTGAGTTTACAGATATGATGTATCTGTATGAACCTTCTCACCTAAACATAGAAAATAAACATTTGTCATAAGGATGCTTTTAATCTTTTAGACCAGGATTTGTCGCTAGTGAAATATTTCAGAGCTAAAAAATAAACTTGTCAGCGTCCTCTAGTTGACAAATCATGTAACACTATACATATATACATTAATCTGTGATAAGATAATGTCTAATGTCAGTATAAATCGATCCAGCTGTCGCCCTCATCTTCCTCTAACACATTTTAATCCAGAAGTGCTTCTTATTGTCGTCATTTCAGGTTGTTTCATGTAGTTGTTTTGTGGTGGATAAATGCGTGTACTGAAGACAACACGCTTAGATCATGAGACGTTACTGAGCAGGAAACGTGATGAAAACAATGGCTGAAACACAGAAAATAACATATTTCTAAATACATAAATATCTGTGTGGGTGTTTGTGGGGTAAATCTTGGAGTCCATAAAAAGTGCATTTATCAGTGTAGCTGCAGATGGTAAAAAAAAAAAAAAGACTTTCCTAGAAGAAAGCTTTGCGTTGTTGTTCTACAATCCAACTGGGAAACAGTTTATATGGTTGAGCAACAGGATTTATCGCTCATTAATCATACGTGTTGCCCAGGGGAGAAACACAGAGGCAGCTACATGCATGTCTTCACACAGAGAGGCGAAGGAGTGAGTCAGAGAGGCCGTGATCGCAGGAAAGAAAAGAGACGTGGAAACATGGAGGAAGGTGAAGTTGAGGTGGAGGTGAATGAAAGGTGGAGAAGGAGACGCAGCTGCAGCAGCAGGCCGGTCAGGATGCGGGAGGGGGGAGGAACTGGACGAGGAGACGAGACAGAGGACGGCGTGGAGGAAGAGGAGCCCACAGACGATGCCATCTGCTCAGCGGAGCTGGTCATGGCTGGCTGCAGCAGCACCTGCTTCACACACACACACACACACACACACACACACTCACCAGCTGAGGCTTGAGGCTGGAAACCATCGTGTTCGAGCATCAAGTTTTCAGCCTTAAAGACGCGGCGCTGACGGAGGCTGCATGCAGATTGAGTCGCGCTGCGTCTCTCAGACAATTCAATACACATTTCAGATAAGATGAGACGTTATTGATCCGCAGCATTCAGCAGACACACCGAACACGATCCGACAGGACGACGGCGCAGATACACTCGTCGTTATGTGAGATTTGATACTTTCACTCTTTGAATAATCAGACGTGCAGAAGAAGAAGTGGCCTTCGCACAGCTGCATCCAGGCAGGTGTGGAGGAGAGGAAGCGATGACTCCACACGCTGTCCTGATGAAGGTCACTCAGTCAAAACGTAGCTTCTGAATAAAGCATTTCCTCAGGTGAAACACTGAGAGCAGCTCGGACACTGAGGTATTTTGCAGCGAAGCAGCGTCCGAGGTGCAGGATTTTGCCCTCAGGTGTTCGTGGCTGACGCTAACCTCAGGTCATCCCTCAGAATCTGTTTTCAGCGATGCTGTTGGGTGTGTGTTCCTGCGACGGCGGGTAACTGTAGGTCAGGAGGCGGACGGATGAGCCGACACACACGTCAAATCTCAGCACTGTTGTGTGAACCTGCGGGTCAGGACGGCTGATTGTTTCTTTTGTTGTTTTATTATTTATTTATTTATTAGATCATTTTTTGGCATATCCTATTAGTCAGACAGGAAACGGGGGGACAAAGGTCGCCAGCTGGATTTGCATACATGCATGTGGGATGCACCGTAACCAATCGGCTACCGAGAAGCTCCGTGTGCTGATTGGTTGATTCAGCGTCCTGTCAGGAAGTTGTTTTTTTCTCTGTCAGAGTTCCAGCGTAGTTACATTTCAGCATCAAACCACCAGAGCTGATCTTCTAGCAGAGCGGAGGAAAATAATTTCCTCTTCAAGGCATCAAATATTGCTGCTTATCTCGTCACCGTCGCGTCCATTTATGGCGATAAATCCAAGTCCTTTCATGTCTGTTTCATGTTATTTTCCATCTCATGACTTCTTCTTCTACATTTTCTCTCCACTGTGGTTTGCTGAATATGACGCTGCTTCCTTTAGGACATTAATTTTACACCTTTTCCAAATATAAAGTACATTTGCTTTCATGCAGCCCAGAGAAGCAGAATTAAACAGCTGACGCGGCTGCAGTCAGCTGGAAGCAGCATTAGCCGCTAACGCTAGTTGAGTTGAACTTCCAGCGTGTGTGTTTATGATTATGTGTTCTGCTAACGCAAAGCGAGGCTGGAGGCCGTGCTGCAGGACGTGTCTGTCAGTCTGTGAAGCTATCGGCTGTGTATCAGGTGTTTGGTGAATATCGTTAATCTCTACAGCTCCAGGATTTTATTTTAGGTTTTATGTACTGACAGAAGGAGATTCATAAAAGCTGTTGAAGTTTTAACGTTAACAAAAAAAAAAAACAAATTGTTTTTACTGGCACTGAATTTTCTTTTCCAATCAGCTTCAGGTTTAATTAATTAACTTTAATTAACTCTCTGAAAATGCTGCCTCCACTCTTCTGCATCATTAGTTGAAGGATGTTTTTAATCCTTAAACTCAATGAAATTTAGTAGTTAATTAAGACATTAACTTAACAAACATCAGGAGTCACTAGTTTTGCTCCGCAATGTCAAAAATTCACCAGATCGTGATAAAATCATCAGTTTTAATGAGTGTAGTTTTTGACGTTTGTGCTAATAAGACTGCATATGGATGCTAATAAGCTTGTTTACATAATATGTGTGTCAGTGTGTGTGTGTGTTTGAGTTGTGTGTGTGCAGATTGCTTATCTACATCTGCTCTGAGGTCATCGTTGAGTGGTCGGCTCGATAGCTGCTCTGCTTTCAGTTTCAGGTCATTCCACCCGCTGACCCGAGCGCCGCTCACGCACCGGCCCTCAGATAGCATCGATCAGTGTGTGTGTGTGTGTGTGTGTGTGTGTGTGTGTGTGTGCTGATTCTGCTACTGCAGCAGTCTGTAGCTCTGTAACACCGCCCGCCAAATGACTGGGATAACATATGGGGAGTTGAATATTTAAACTGGCTGATGGTGGAAGGTGCGGGGGGTTGAGGAAAGCTTAGAGTGAGTGATCAGTGTGAAGTGGATGGTGGGGGGAAGGGGACATCAAGGAGATGAAGAGGTAAAGTTGGAGCCGTGGTAATGAAATCGGCCTTCTAGTTTGGTGGGGAATTTTAATGAGAAGCTGACGAGAATCACAATCGCAGGTGGTTTCAGATAAGTGTCGGGGTAGACACCGAACACAGATCCTTTGCTCCCTGTGCTTTAACGCCACATAGCTCGGCCCTCCACCCCCTGCCAGCCGTCACATTCTGTAAATACCCGCACCATTAATAAATAGTTGAGTTGTTCCTCAAAGGGCAAGCAAGTTGTGTAATGTGCAAGTAATTGGCAAGGGAGGAAAACAGAATTAGGAGGAAATGAAAGCCCTCAGCACATTTTCCTCTCATTTTTATTAAAAATCTGAAAGCAGATCTCACTGCTCTCTCACACTCTCAACTCTCGTCTGTCTCTCTGGGTTTCCTCTAGAGATCTGCCTTTGCTCTAATCACTGCATATCATATTTTCATTGTGTGTGTGTGTGTGTGTGTGTGTGTGTGTGTGTGTGTGTGTGTGTGTGTGTGTGGCAGCAGGGGGGGTCGAATGAGCCTGTTGCTGTGTTATGGCATTCACCACAAACACAGTGCATCCATTGTAACTGAATTATTGAGTGGTTAACATGCGTCCAATGGGTTTTCAGATAACTCTGTAGAGGAAGGACTCAGATCTTTGCCCAGTGTGTGGGTTGCTTTGGTTGATTCATGCCATGTCATTAGCATACTTCCTTTGATGTCAGCAGGAATTGTCTATTCTCATCTGTATGCTCAGTGTGTGTTCACACTCGAAGAAATCAGAGACAGTGGGCACGCCACCTGGAGTCATTTGTATATTTAGAAATGGATGTGTGTGTGTGTGTGTGCATTTGAGGATTGTAGGCATTGGGTGTGCATGGATGGGGGCTATTCCTCCATTCTCTCCTTCCTCCAAGCTCCCTCCGTCTCTCTCCCGCTTCATCTTCCTCACCCTCGCTCACTTTTTTCTGTCTATCTCTGGGGGGATTTGTGCTGACTGAAGCAGTTTGCGCCAGGCACAAGCTTTGCTATTTGGAAGAGGAGCGGCACGCTGCTGAGAGTGGCAGAGAACAAGAGAGAAAAACAGAGAGAGCGTTGGGGAGAACCACTTGCAATGGAGGGGTGGGGAAGAAAAATGTCTTATGCACCATTTGGCCTTAGTCACTGCCCAGTTGAAATCAATCAGAATGGTTATCAAAGAAGGACAAAAGAAGGCTAAAAGGAGAAAGCTGCAGTAGAGAGAAATGGATGAACTCGCTGTGGGTAAAGTTAAAAGGCTTCTTTGGCTTTTGTATTAGCTCTGGAGGCTTTAGGGAGGGTTTTGTCCCTGGTGGGTGAAAATAAATGGATTTTGATAAGAGGGTATACATAGACGTGAGTTAGGGATTTGGCCACATGGGGACAAGAGAAAGCAGATTTCCTACGGGAAAACGTCTTTCCTCAAAGCCTGTTTGAATTAAACAGGTTTGTGTGCAAGAGAGGAACAACATATTTTCAAAAGAGTGATGGCGACGTAGTTTAGAGGAGATGGAGGTTTCCGGGATTGATGAGCAGAGGCGAGCGGACCAGCACCTGCCAAGGCAGTGCAGTTTAGGGACAAATAACATGCCAGGGGAGTCGTGTCTGCACTCTGCAGCAAACGCTGATGGGTGCTGGTATCAAAGGCAGCGCATTGTGGGGCTGCTGAGAGATGCTCGTGAGGCGGCAACAATGTTGAGATGGAAGGATGCTCTTATCTGTGTGGTGTGTATCTTGCGGTGTACAACAGAGATCTGCGCTCATGCAAAGGGAGCTGTTACAAGTGGACTTTTAACATTCAAAGAAGGATTCCCGGCTCGTGAACTGTTTTAAAAGATAAGGCTCGTGTTATTCTCTGTGTAGCTTATTGTCACGTTATCCCACAGCTTCTTCTGAGTGTTTAATCTGTGCATTGTGCAACGTGGACTGGGGAGGGGAGCGGGTAGTAACAGGAGCAGAGTGATCTGGAGGATTTATGATATGTTACTGGCAGCCACATTAGAATTCACTCTGCCTCTCGGAGACAGATGCTCTCACTCTCCCTGTCTGTTTATCACACAGACACACAATAACGTACAGCCTCTGCCACCAGCTTCATAATGTTAAATCATCTCTTGGTTCCTTAACAAATCATAAACAGCTGATTGAACATGGAGCTCGTGGCAATGCTGCCCCCTTTGGTCTTGAAGAGTGATATTCCCTCTAACTCATGACCGGTCCATGTTGTGTGTTGAGGACCTGTCAGCCTCTCGCCCTCTCTGCGTCCTTTCCTCCCTTCCTGTCTTTGTTTCTTTGCCTCTATCTCCCTCCCACACTTTTTCCTTTAGTGTTCAACCAATTCGTTCCTTCCTCTTCCTGTTCTTGCAGTTACTCTGGGTTGTAACACAGCTCTTTTCCTGTACACCCTGTTGCCCCTCGTGCTCAGACTTTACACTGCAATCAGATTTCAATTTCATTTAGATAGCCTTAGAATTTATTTCCCCTCCTTTATCCCTGCAGCTTTACTCCTGCCTCACTCCATCCATGAATTTTCTAACAACAGACAAACAACAGAGAGGAGAAATCCAATTTCACTGCTAAGTGTGCAGTATAGAGGATGTGACATTTAATTTCTTTAGGGACTGTGTTTTTCCAGGAGACTCCGGCTTTCAGGGGCCAGAGGGCAAACAGGCCGCTTCCAACACTTTGCTTGAGAAAAAAAAAGAATTGCACAAATCAATATATTACCTAGAATTCATCAGGTAATGCCGGGATCAATTGTGGTCAACATACACATCCACACATCCATTGATTCTGGTCCCTTAGTCTTCCTCAGCATGTTAATTTGATTATCATCAAGCTGCTGATGCTTGTGTCAGGGTTTGGACAGAGTTGCCAGCCGCAATAGAGCTCTGTGGGAAGGATATTAGCTGTAATGATGCTATTTAATAAGAATGTCTGTCTTAGTTTCTGTACTTGCAAATTTCATGTCTTTCATGTTGTCTCTTTTACTCAGTCTTAAGAGTCCCCATGATTCAAATCCCTGTCATTCAGATATGATCACAATAATGATGTAATATGGATGAAATGGCTGCAAGTGGTTTAATGACTAAAATAAATTAAGTGCATACTAATACTAGTAGCAAAAGCAATAGTAGAATCTATTGGCCACATGTGAAAATAACAACACACACGCGTGCTTATGGTATGAGGCCCTTTGCTGCTACTGCTTTTTTAGGTGAAAGAATAACGTAAAATTGTATTAAACTATTATTAATCAAATAATTCCGGGTTCATTGAATGTTTCTCTTTCTAATTTTATGCCATAATGGTGTGTTGCTGCCCTTTTATATAAGCAATAAACCACTTGGTGCGGTGCTTTGCAGTGATTTCAGAGGAAATTAGAGAATACAAACATGGCTTCCTGTTGCTTATTGCTTAATTATAAGGTGGGCCTCAGCAGTGTCCTTCATAACCTTTGTTTCATTTGCATTTAACTTTCTTTATACACGTGTATGAGCATGTGTGAGCACTGAAATATGTGTGTCTTGTCATCTAAGTGCAGCACACCTGTATGCATGATATCCTCTACCTCTTTCAGGTGTTCTCTCAGTCCTTCACAGCCTCCTATGCTATCTACAGTGTGGCTAATGGGTAGGTGTAATCATGAATGCTAATGCATGGGCTGCACCGGGCATGAGCGTCACCAATGCAAGCAGACCTGCGGATTGATAGACTTCCCTCAGAGTGTGTCTCATCGAATCAGAACCTCATGTTTCTGTCAGACATGCATTCATTCATCAGTGTTCTTTCCAGGTTCCATATCCCAATTCCCAGTATCTCATATCTCGTGAGGTTTGTACTGTACTTCAGAATTCACTGCCTGAGATTCATATTCAGCATTATATCAGTCGAAAAAACTCCCTGGAACCTCTGAGGAATGGTTCTGCAAAGGATTTCAGGAGGACCTGCAGTATTGATCATTGCCTGAGTATGCCTTGGAAGAAAAATGTTTGCCTGTCCTGAAGAAGAAAATAAGTGCGGCTAGAAATATGGAAAAGAAATGTTGCACTCTTGCATGAACCAACCCCGTTCTCTGTTTTGTTTTCCTTCTCTGCATCTTGCTCTTTTGTCCTTACAGTACAGTATCAAGCAAAGCTCAAGGCCAGGGCATGGATGGACCTCAGAGGGCTTTAGACAAGACACTCCTCCCTAATGGAGGGCTTATGTGTGTGTTTTTGTGTGTGTTCCAGGGATCTGCTGGAGCTAAACCCTCCAGAGAGGGAGAAGGCAGTGCTGCAATATGCTTGCTGGGGACCTCAGGGGAACCAGCTGGTAAGCCAGGCGCTCACTTATTTACCTGATCGATGTGTTGTCTTTGCTATCTGCATCAACTCTACCTGTCAATAAGATCAGAAGGTATAATAATACAGCCTGTGTATGAATGGAGCCTCCATTTGACATCATTTTTATAATGATAACATCAGCTGTATCACGTCTTTGTCATTATGAGATGAATGCCAGCTTAGAGGTTATTGCAGTGACTGTGTTGCTATAATGGGGTTGTTTTACACTCATAATTCATCTGCCTTCCCTGTAATGTAATTGGCTTTTTGCTGCTATGTCGGTGCTCATCTGCAGCATATTAACTGGCGAGTAAAGATGTATTGGCTCTCACTTGTGTGCGCGCGCTGTCCTATGATTCATTCACTCTTGGATGGCGTCCGACACTCGATTCGGGCAGCCAGAGATGAAGCCTGCAACCATCCTGTCTTTGATAATGGATTGGCACTGTCTGTCTCCGCTGCTCGCACCAGGCCTTTGTGTTTGATGGAGATATCTACTACAAGCCGAGCGTGACCAGCAAACCCTTGCGTCTCACAGACACTGATCAGGAACAGAATGTGGTGAACGGGCTCTCTGACTGGACTTATGAAGGTAAGACGCACTCCAGCTTCACCAGAGATGTTTCACACTTAATGTAGAGAGTGAAAAGTCTGGAAAAACCTGGAACATGAGTAACAGGCGAATGCTTTGAGTTTGACAGTAACAACTTGGATGACCTTTTAACAACAGAGGAAGTGCTCTTGACATATGTCGCCCACTGGTGGTCTATGGATGGGGCCCGGCTGGCTTACCTCACCATCAACAACTCTGCCACGCCTGTGATGGAAATACCTCACTTCTTAGGTGGTCTCTACCCGTCCAATTTTCTCTTCCCCTACCCCAAGGTAAAAATGGATTCAAAGAATAAAATCTAGAGCCACAGTAGCAGCTCTGTGACGCTGCACTTGGTGCTTTGAGCTGAATGTGAATGAATGAAATAATGTCTGACATGTTCACTGTATTATTTTAGCGTGTTAGCATGCTGAAATTTGCTTGGTAAAAAACTAAACAGCTGAGTGCAGCTGAGGCTGATGGAATTGTCATGAGTTTTGGTATTTGGTCGTAATGTATTGGACAAGATGGAGAAGTTAATGCATGAGCAAAATTATTACAATTCATCCTGAGGGGAACATGAATGTGTGTAGTAAATGTCATGGCGGTGCAACCATTTGTTTAGAGCCAACAAGTGAGCCACATGGTGCCGCTAGAGGACATGTCAGGGGTTCACCAACATTAGTAGGATTCATCCTCTGGAACCATGAATGTCTGTACAAAATCTTGTGCCATTCCATCTAGTAAATATTGGGATTTTTCAGCTGATAAGTGAAAATTTTGACCTGCTAGTGCAGCTAGCGGTAAAGCACCAAAGTCATTAAGATTCATTCTCTGGGTACCATGAATATCTGCACCAAATTTCATGCCACTTCATTGTTGGTGAGATATTGTCATTGCTACTAGCATGGCTAAAAAGATTTGCCAAAATTTACTGTTTTTAAGAGTTTACCTGAATTTTTTTCCCTTTTTTTGTGCTGACAGGCTGGCTCAAGCATCCCCTCAGTCAGTCTGTTTGTGGTGAATCTGTACGGTCCTGCTCACACTCTGGAGATGATGCCTCCTGACTTCCTCAGTGCCAGGTAGTACATCTTTGTGAATGTAAAAAGAGAAAAACCCTGACGACTTTAGACACCACCTGCCAGAAATGATAACGTGTCAAACGTTCCTCTCTCCTTAACTGCTTCTTTATTTTTCCATCCCTTTGCACCATTTTCCAAACTTTTCCCCGTGTATCATTTTCTGCATCACCCCTTTAGAGACAGCTACATCTCCATGGTGACTTGGATCAGCAGCACCCGCCTCGCGGTTCGCTGGCTGAATCGTGCCCAGAACCAATCAGTGCTCTGCGTGTGCGAGGCCACCACAGGGGCATGCTCAGAGGTGAATGGTCATCAGTCGTTCTGCATTAGTAATCCAAACGGACTCCGCAGCAATATACAGCTGTAATAGAATTTTTGCTTCTTTTACTCTGGGTTGGAAGTCAGGATTGATTTCCTTAAGCTCTCAGATGTCTACTGGCTGGCTTAATATTTAAGGTCATTTGCTGCATGAGAAGAATTTTCAGTGATGTACTGCAGTATTTTATTGCTTGTTTCCTTTCTGTAAATCCTCACAGATTCCAGTTACCCACTGCCAATGTTTTATTATTGATATATTTAATAATGAATGCACATAATAAGCTTTATTTATGTAATGCTACTTAAATCGGACTTTGGATGTTGATGTAAGCACATTGTAAATGATAAACTTATGAACATATAAACTTGCTATATGATTTTAAATGAACAGAAACACAAAATGGCCATGGACATCATGCAAAATCAACGACAGGTATGTATTTCTCATGTTTAATTAAGTAAGTTTACACTTGTTCATCACT
>JAPZEA010000002.1:24336409-24349657 GCA_029783685.1 Heniochus monoceros | reverse complement strand
GATTGCCATGAAGTTTAGTACAAACATTCATGGTCCCCAGACAGTGAATCTAACTGGCAGTGATCACCTGACTTTTCCTCTAGCGCCACCCTGAGGTTGACATTTGTGATTTTGAGTAAAATACCTCAACAACTATTAAAATCAATTGCTGTGAAATTTGGTTCTGATGTTAATTTCCCTCCCAGAATAAATTCTAATAAGTTTGATGATCCCTGACTTTTCATCCAGCAGTATCATTTTTAATTTGTCCAATACTTGACTTGCTTTTATTGCTGAATACCTGCAAAGACATTCCCATCAGCCACAGTTGTAGTTAGTGTACACAGATCTTATACTTAAATACTGCTACAACAATGTAAAAATACTCCACTACAAGTAAAAGTCTACAAAATTTTACTTAGTGTGCAAATATTATTAGCAACGGACCGTGTGACAGATACAGCATTTAAATTTAGATTGTTGCCACTTTGCTGTTGTAGCTGGCTGCTGTCGAGCTAGTTTTCACTACTTTACATACGGTTTAGTCCAGTGGTTCCCAACTTGGGGGTCGGTCCCCTCCAAAGTATCACAAAAACCTTTTGGAGGGGATTGAGATGGTTAATAAGAGAGGGAAAAAGAAAAACTAAATTCTGCCTCAGAAATTAGAGATGTCACAAGGGAACACAAGTTCAAAAGGTTGAGCACCACTGGTTTAATCTTTAGCATATATTTTGTTTGTAATTTGAACCTGCAAATTAACAAGTAACTAAATCTGTCAAATGTTGAATTAAAAGTAGAAAATTTCCTGTTTAAATGGAGTCAGGTAGAAGTATAAAGTAGCAGATAATGGAAATACTCAAGTGTATCTAATAAATGTACTTAATGACTTTCCACCTCTGCTAAACCTCAGCATGTTAGAATGCAGGTGTTAGCATTTAGCTCAAAGCATCAATGTGCCTGCAGCCTCATGGTGGCAGGAGACTCTCAGTCTCATTTGAACGTGTCCATTCCTTCTGGAGGGAACATTATCTGATGCTTCAGCTCTGCTGGAAAGTTTTCACGCTCACCAAACTAATAATGCCGGCAAAATATCACCATACAGGAAAGTGACCTCAGTTTTATCAAGATGAGGCTTTGTCTGATTTCCTGAACGCAGGATTGGACAATCAGATACTTCTAAGAAAGGCCTGTTTTCCATCCAGTGAATAATGATCAAACATCCTGTCACACAGGATCATTTCAGTATGTCTCTCTTGATAACAAAAAAAAACCCATTTTACTATATTTTTATGTACAGCTTTAAAGATTAAAGGCTCATTACACAACAGGAGTTTCTTTGCTCTTTTACTGGCTGTTAACCTTATTTCAGTGTTTTGCCAAACCATTTAATGGAAAATGGATATTCTTCAATCATCATCAGTGCAGTTCAAAAGGAAAATGGGACTCACACGTCTCCCAGATCACACAGCTCACTTCATCTATTCTCCTTATTTCAGTGATGGATCTGAAATCTTCTTCCATCACTGTATGATGTCATAAAAATGGTCTGATTACAAATAATCAGTGACTGGTGGTGGAAAGTAACTAAGTGCATTTACTCAAGTACTGTACCTAAGTACAATTTTGAGTTACTTGTTCTTCCGTATTTCCATTTTCTGCTACTTTATGCTTCTACTCCACGACATTTCAGAGGCAGATATTGTACTTTTTACTTCATTCATTCCATCAGTTACTTTCCAGATTCAAAATAATGATACAAAATATACTCAACAAATAAATTATTATATACTATTATGGATAAAAACAAGACTTTATGATCCCTTGGTGAAATTCACAGGCAGCAGCACACCCAGCAGCATATAAAGTAAAAAATAAGCCCCACCTTTACCAGCTGCAACTTCAAAGTTCTGTACATATGAATGCATCAATAACTATAAGTGAATAATACAATATACATTACTCTGAAATGGGCCTTTCAGCATAATGGGTGTTTTTACTTTTTGTACTTTAAGTATATATTGATGCCAATACTTAAAAGATTTGAGGACTTCTTCCACCTCTGCCAGTGACACAATGCTGAATAGACTCAGGTGGATAAATATGAATTAAAATGTGACAGATGATCAATCTAATGTGTTTAATTTTCCCTCCAAGTGCTCTTTCTCGTGCATGCAGGTAACAAGGAAATCAAACCACATTTTGAGGGAGGAAACTCACCATCTCTCCCTCCCTCCATCTACCTACTCCCTCCTCCACCGTCTAAAGCCTGAATAAACACCGTCAGACACATCGGTGAGTCCGTCTGCAGATATAAAGAGCGTCTGGCAGCGGGTGGGACAGAGCAGCAAAGTGCTGGTGGAGACACATTACCTGTCCCAGAGCAGAGCAGAAGAGCTACACGTCTGTCTGGAGACTTCCTGCAAATAAACTTACGCCAAAACCAACTACTTTGAACATCTGGAGCAACATGGTAAGACAATTACAGTTTCTTAGAAATGGGGAAGCTTATCTGGGTACAGTTTGATATTTGGTCAAATGTTTCCATAAATGATACATCTTACTTTTTCTGAAATCTCCTCTGCAAGAAAAATCTGTGTGAGATAAGATCTGACTTTCATCCAAGCTGCAAAAACTCCCCAAAACTCTTCCTGCATGTATTTGAAATGAAAAATGGAGTTTTTTGCTAACAGACATGTAACTACAAAAGTGATGGCTTGAATGATGTCTTCATATTACCCTTTCCACTGTGAGTGTTAATAGTTTTATGAGTTTACAATCACTGACACTGTTTAGTCAGTTAGTTAGTTTTAGTCAGCAAGAGGAGGCCAAAGCTTCATCTTCACCCTCAGCACATTAAACTGGCCCTCAGAAACACCTTGAAAAGCCCTTTTTAATGATTATTTTTTTAATCTCTGTTCATACTCCAAACGTAAGTCTACTCATGTCTTACAAATGTCACTCAACAGCAAAAAATCATCTTGGTTGATGTTCTTCCTCCAGGGAAGACAAAACCTGAAATTCTCAACACGTTGAAACATGATCACAGGAATCACTTAGGAAATGTAACAGTACAAAGCTGGAATAAGCCTCTCCTGTTTCTGACATTATTTACACTCAACAGCTGGAAAAGCACAGAGCAAATACAAGGACTAGTACAGTCAATTATCAGACATGATTCCATTGCACACTGAGCCGATGAGTATGGAAGCAAGGACAGACCATAATAAATTCAATTTTCATAAACAGCTGAATTTATAGCAAATTAATTATTTATTATGAAAACTATCCATCTGAAGTTTTTGGTTTAAATTCTCCTTGTTTTAATGTGCCACAGGTCATTTCAAATGGTGCAATTTTGATTTGAATTAATTCAATTTTTGACTTGAATTTTTAGATCTGAATTTGTATGGAAAATGATATAATAGATTGAAAATAAATTGAAAATAAAATATTTGAACAGTTAGGTTTCATTTTGTACATTTATGGTCCCAGAGAGTAACTTTGACTTCAGTGATCCTTTGACTTTTCCTCTAGCGCCACCAGCAGGTTGATGTTTTTGGCTTTTAGTGAAATGTCTTCATAAGTGTTGGGTGGATTGGCATGAAATTTAGCACAGATATCCATGCTGCCAAGAGAATGAATCCTAGTCACTTTAGTCATCCCTCAACTTTTCCTTTAGCGCCCCCATCAGGTCAAAATTGAAGTGTGGTAAAAGTGGTACTTTGTGTTTTGTCCTAATACGAAAACATTAGCATGCTAGCTAAGATGGTTCAAACATTATACCTGCCTAACATCAGCATGCTAGCATTGTCATTGTGACCATGTTAGCATGCTTACATTAGCATTTAGCTCCAAGCACTGCTGTGAATAAGTACAGTCTTAAAGCTGCTAGCATGGCTGCAGACAATTTTCCATTTTGACTTTGTGAACCCTAAAAACAAACTAAAGGCTTTTGCCTTTGTCTTTGAAATTGCACAACTTGAAATAACCAACAGAAAATTCAACCTATTTCAGAGTTTTTCAGTGCTTTAAACCGCAGACTACATAAAACATGGGACTGTAACGTGGGTGGCGTTACAGTCTCTGTGATGTCACCCACAGGTTTCTGAACGGCCATCATGAAGCTCAGTGACAGCGGCTTCAGCTGTCGCCATCATGGCTGCGCCTGATTCCACCAAACTCCCAGTTAATCCTGAAATGGGCAAAGAGGTGGAGCGTGGGTGGAGCTGAGGCAGCAGAATGAAGCCTGGTTGATAAAACCTAGCAGCTAGCTGTCACTCAAAACAGCCATGCCCATAATTCTACATAACTTTAAGCCTTAATACAATTTAAACAAGTGAGCCATATAAAAATTCACCTTCATACAGTTGTCATGAACAGGAAAATTAGCTTTAGAGATCAAAACTATTTTTGTACCAGGCTGTAAACATGTTTATTTCTGCTGTTCAGTTGGGTATTTTAACTTTGGGGTCTATGGGGTCAACTCCAGCCTCAAGTGGCCATTCAAGGAACTGCAGTTTTTGGCACTCGAGCATTGGCTCCATTTTTCAGCCCTGGAGTTTGCTTTAAACCTGCAATAACAGGTTTCTGCGGCCACTTGGGGGCAGTAGAAACAAGTTGTGAACACAATATTGCCACATCTTGAAAACAGTTGTTTATTTACACATCCAGCATTTATGGAGAAACATTATTTTTAATTTCAGTTGCTTTTTAGAGTCACATCCTTTTGGCCTTTCTTTGCTTCCACAGAGATGTATTTTTTTCTGTTTGGAATAACTTTTGACAGCCCAAATCTACAGACCCATGACTATTATCTTTAACGCGTCAGTAGTTTAAAATTTTGTAAGTTTAAGAGGTAAGAGATCTGAAACAGTGGATATTATTTCTGGTTGTCAAAAGTACGTATTTCCAACATAAATAATATGAGAACAAAAGCTCCTTGTTAATTATTTTCAGGGTTATGTTTGAAGTAGATGGCTGTGCTTGGAAACCATGAAGGTTTTTGAGACTCAGAAATGTTGAGAGAAAGAACCACAAGAGCTGTTTAACTTTGTCTATAATGTTAACAGCTTTGTGACAGGCATCTTGCATCTGTATTGTTTTTTTCTTGTTCAGAGAGAGTGCATTTCCATCCATGTGGGCCAGGCAGGTGTCCAGACAGGAAATGCCTGCTGGGAGCTCTTCTGCCTCGAGCATGGCGTCGGTCCTGATGGTGTCTTCCTGGAGAGTCCTTCAGAACCGAACTCTCGTGATGACCCATTCAATACTTTCTTCAATACTGGGAGTTCTGGGCGTCATGTTCCAAGAGCCATATATGTGGACCTGGAGCCCACAGTTGTTGGTGAGTCGTCCTGCATGTGTGTTTATTTTTATCCTCCTTATCTCTATTTTTTATATCCGTTGCCGTCGTCCTATTATGTGTGGTCGTGTGTGTCTAGTGTGAGTGCTTCTCCATCCACATGGGTCATGCAGGTAACTGCAGATGAGAACACTCGTATCCAAGCAACAAGTACAGTGGTGACCCCTTTACCTTTTATTCAATGCGGGCTAACATTTACAGAAGTGTATTATGTAAAAAGCGAGTTGCGTAGTGCTGGATTGATTTGAGCCATACAAAACCTTTTATTCCAATATGTTCCTCAATTTATGCACAAACTGCTTAAAGACAAAGTATCCATGTTTTCAGCATCGTCTCACGATCTAAACCTGCTCATCCCACCTTCACCACTGCAAGTGGTTTTTCATTAAAATAGTCTGTGATATAGTTTCAGTGAAGCACTATATCTACAGTATGGAGCCCCAAAGCTGCCAAAATGTAGTGAAAGCAGTTAGCCATTTGGGGGGAGATGCCACCCCCCTCTCCGTCCATCCGTGGCAGAGTACAGGGGCGGAGGTTTGTTTAGTGGAATATGTTAGTCCAACCTACCTCACTCATTGATCCTGTATCTGAGGTTTGTACAAAATAGAATCTATGTCCATGATCATGACTCTGAAATATCAGTCGCCTAACTGTACTGTTGATTAATCCATGATGATCTCCATGGAGCTGAAGTAACAGACGAATTTGCTGCTCTTCTGTCAGTGTCATTTTTGATCTATAATATTCTCTAAACTATGTACTCTAAATACTTACTTCTATTCTATATTGTAGCCTATACACTCTATAGAGTCATCTTCATAATCAAAGTGACAAGTAGCACCATGTAGTCAGGGAAGAGTGAGAGGATCAGAGAGACACACTGCTGCCTGTAGTATCCCTATAATATTCCTATAATATTCTTATGATCATTCAGGAGCATATGTGCTGCTGAAAATACACCCAGATCAAAATATTTAAGGGAGATATAGTTTTTACTGTAAATGTTTGGTGTAACCTGGAAGTGGAGCAGGTAATGTGACTGAGGAAATTAACCTGAACTGATTGCACCATGCTCAGCTGCTACAATAAGATAAACTGTGGCAGTTCAGTCTCAATCGCCAGCACAGGCCACCGTCCTCTTTGTTAAAATTTCAAATATTGACCACTGACTGAAAGGTTATGTAACTTAATAAATCAATAAATATCGCTTTTAGTTAGATATTTGAAATAGAGTGTAAAAAGAAATATGAACATTTTATCTTTTCTCTGTTTCACCTCCTTTGTTTTCCTCTTTTTAAGCAATCTTGGGACACATTTAAAGGACCGGTTCACAATTTTTGATGTCTGGAAAAGGAGGAATGATTACAGCAAGTAAAGACCGTTTTAATGTTCATGCGGATACCTGATGACTGTTTTAAGACAGACTTGAAAAATTGTGAACTTGTCCTTTAATCGTTTATCTATTCCCTGTTTCTCCCTAATCAACATTTCCCATTTCCCATTCCACATAGGTCCTGTATTATTTATGAATGTATTCAGTTATATTTTTGACTTGTCTGAAAACCTTTTACTATATTTTGTCAGCTTTGGGGCACCATACTATAAGACAATTCAAGACCCATTTTTACAACTTTACCATTATATTAAATGTAAAATTCTAAAATACAGTGTGCATCATTTTAGTTTGATTTTTAGTTTGTAACTTTGGAAATTATCTGATTTTGACAGGAAAAAGAACAAAGTTAGCCAGGTGTTTGCAACATTAACAGACCTGTCCATGGTACCACCACAGAGTCTATTAGATTGAAAAGGTTAAATAAAATGTGACGGTAAAGCTGATAAACGACACACCTGGACATGTCTGTTACAGTGGAAAACATCCACATTTGGCACTGATCTGGTATGTCAAGTTAAATGAAGTTGCAGTTGATTGTATTGACCTTTCTGGATAAAACCTCTCTTCTCAGATGAAGTCAGGGTTGGAAAGTACAAGGAGCTTTTCCACCCTGAGCAACTGATCTCTGGAAAGGAGGATGCAGCCAACAACTACGCACGTGGCCATTACACTGTCGGGAAAGACATCATTGATGGAGTCATGGAGCGTGTTCGTAAAATGGTCAGAAATAAAGATAAAACCTGATTGATGAATTACTATCTTTGTTTTTCAGAAGAATTAAACTTGGCTGTGTTTTTTATATGAATAAGCATTTTTGTGCACTTTCCAGGAAGAGCTCCGAAGACATAGAGAAGCATTGTTACTGTTATTTGTTTTGACACAATTTTAAAAGAAATCTAATAGTAACAAATAATGATGCTCTTACAATAATCACGGTTTTATTGCATGAGCACAAACCTGACACATTAGCAAACACGTTAACTTTCTGCACTACATTGTATTTAGGAATAGCTCAACATTTGGGGGATTACACTCTTTTCTTTCATGCAGAGAGTAAGATGAGAATCAGTGAGATGAGAATCAATCTTCTCATCTCAACTCACATTTTGCAAAATGTCAAACCAGTCCTTTAACAGAGGCTGTCCTGTCCTTCTGTCCTCCTCATCAGACAGACCAGTGCACAGGTCTGCAGGGGTTCCTCGTCTTTCACAGCTTCGGAGGTGGAACTGGCTCTGGCTTCACCTCTCTGCTGATGGAGCGTCTGTCTTTAGACTACGGCAAGAAATCCAAGCTGGAGTTCGCTGTCTACCCGGCTCCCCACGTGTCAACTGCTGTGGTGGAGCCCTACAACGCCATCCTGACCACCCACACCACCTTAGAGCACTCGTACTGTGCCTTCATGGTGGACAACGAGGCCATCTACGACATATGTCAGCGCAACATGGACATCGAGAGTCCTGGTTACATCAACCTCAACAGGTTGATCTGTCAGATTGTGTCCTCCATCACGGCATCCCTCCGTTTTGATGGCTCCCTCAATGTCGACCTGATGGAGTTCCAGACCAACCTGGTCCCTTTTCCACGTATCCACTTCCCACTGGTTACCTACTCACCCATCATCTCTGCTGAGAAGGCGTACCACGAGCAGCTGACTGTGTCTGAGATCACCAGCTCTTGCTTCGAGCCGACCAATCAGATGGTCAAGTGTGACCCCCGTCACGGCAAGTACATGGCGTGCTGCATGCTGTACCGAGGTGACGTCGTCCCTAAAGACGTAAACGCTGCCATTGCAAATATAAAGACCAGACGCTCCATTCAGTTTGTCGACTGGTGCCCCACTGGCTTCAAGGTGAGAAACATTATGAGGGTAAGAGGTGCAGCTTGACATACTTTATCTGTCTGACTGTTATCTTTGTCTCACCAGGTTGGCATTAATTATCAACCTCCAACTGCAGTTCCTGGTGGTGACCTGGCCAAAGTCCAGAGGGCCGTGTGCATGCTGAGCAACACCACTGCCATCGCCGAGGCCTGGTCTCGCCTTGACCACAAGTTCGATCTCATGTACGCTAAGCGTGCCTTCGTCCACTGGTATGTGGGTGAAGGAATGGAGGAGGGAGAGTTTGCAGAGGCCAGAGAGGACCTGGCCTGTCTTGAGAAGGATTACGAGGAGTTGGGTCACATGAGCCCCGATTCTGAAAATGACGAGGAGGAGTATTGAACTAGTGAGGCTTTAGGCCGTGACGGCTTTTATCCTGTAACGAGTCAATAACGTTTGTATCTGCACTCCAGATCTTCTCAGCAAGAGTTAAACAAATTGATGATCATTCTCACTGCCATGTTTTTAGTAAGTCACCTTTAGATTAAGAAGATGATCTTAAGTTTGAATTGTGCTGTAAAAAAAGTTTTTTTTGCCATATTCTAGTATACAAACCTGCTCAGGGATCTTTGCTGCAGGCCACCTCTGCCCCCTGCCTCTCTCTCCATGTTTCCTGTCTGCCTCTCCACTGAATACTATTGAATAAAGGCAAACATACCCAAAAGATTACCTCAAGAAACACATCCAAGCAAACTAACCATGAGACCCTGTTAATAAAATGATGAGGTGAAATGAAATCTTGTAAAATACGGTCGAACAGTTGTGTTTTGTTTGCTTTATTTCCTCCTAGTCCAGGGTCCCACAGACCCCACCTCTGTACTTATATAAGTAATAATAACAATTTCAAAATCAACCATTTTTTTTCCTTTTTATACTTGCTTTGCTTTTCTTCTGATAAAGACAACAAAAAAAAAAATGAAATGGCTATGCAGCATTATTATGACACCAAATAAAGAAATAGAAGGGGAAGTTTTATGTTATATGGGTTATGTATTACCAATAAAATAAATATTTAAAGACAAAGAAATGTTCAGGATGCTTCCTACATATTGATGCTTCTTAGGTTTAAGGTCTAACTCTCTGACAGACCTCTCTTTAACACATGGGTATAAAACTTGAATAATAGATAAACAGGAGACTGAGACCAAATAGACTTATCTGAGATTTGGGAGAGTGGAGCTTTGTAAAAAATACTGTAAACACTAATCACAGGTGCACATTGTACAGATGTCAACAGTCCAAAATCATGTTAATAAGCAATTCTCATCAAATAAGTAAATGTCATGAAGTATAAAGGTGATGAAGCAATGCAGCGTCTGTTTTTTGAGCTATTAAATAGGGCCTTCAGGCATCTTCAAGGTTTTTTTTTTTCATATAATGCAGATTTATTTGACTTCACTCATTACAAAATGTACCGGGCATTTGCATCTTTAACTTTGCCGTTGGAAGGAAATACTTCATCAACAAATAAAGTTCAGTTTATTCCACACAGGACCAGGTCACACATACCAGGGTCCCCAGGCAACATCATACTGCAATACATAAAACACATACATGTATCATCAGCAGTGATGGAAAGGAACTAAGTATATTTACTCAAGTACTGTACCTGAGTAAACATTTGAGGTACTTTTACTGTAGTTGTGTACAGCCATTTTCTGCTATACTTACACGTCAGTGGGAAATAGTGTACTTTTTACTACATTTATTTTACAGCTCCTAGTTACTTTGATTAAGAGTTTACATAAAAATTATATGAACACTTTATAGAATATGATGCATTTTATAGATTATACTACCAAACACTATATGAAGTAGTTAAAATAAGATAAGCACTGCTTACATCTCAATAATGAGTCACTAATATAACATAACACAATACTGACAGGGGCCCTTTTGCAGAATAAGTTTTTTTACTTTGACACTTTAAGTATATTTTGTGGCTAAAAATTCTGTACTTTTAAGGTAAAATTTGGAATTCAGGGATTTTACTTGTCATGCGGTATATTCTTGTAGTAGTACTGCTACTTTTACTGAAGTGAGTGAATACTTTTTGCACTACTGATCAACAACAATAACATTGTAAGTCAAAACATAATGAAAAGTACTTAAGATACACAGAAATTAACTTAGATGATGAGCTTACACCTCCATGGTTCACATAAGGCACAATTTAATTCTTCCTAAAACTTGAGGTGAAAGGTGTTTATGAGCCTGAACTGCATCAGAGAACATGAGTTTGACCGAGTTTTTATGTTGGAGCAGCTGCCTCTGGCTGTGCAGCAGCAGATGTTATAAAACGTTCAGGAGAAACATCCAATCAGACCGCACAGACTGGCTATTTAAACAATGAGTCCCGGTAGCCGTGAAGGTGTCACCTGAACGAATTCATCCGCGCAAGTGTAAACACAAGACAGTCTACAAAGAAGGGAACTGATTTACAGATTTCGAGTACAATTTACTCTTTCCTGATAACACCATTTGAGAAATTTCTTATATTATTCCCAGTTAGATGCACTGTATTGTTGGGTGGTGATAAAAATTTCAAGCACACTTGATGTCCACCCAAGATGTTAGGCTGTGGCCTGTGGAGCTCACTATCACCTATCCTCAATCCATGTTCAATACATATTTGTTTTTATTAAGCATTTAAAATTTTATCTTTTAAGTCATTGCATATTGTGTGCTTTACGAACAAAATATCCGTCACTGTGGTAGTCAAGCCCAATTCAAACTCTCTTTTATATATAAGCTTTAGGGCTAATTAGTGTATTAAGTTTCTTGATTTTGGTTTTAATATAATGGTTGCACATTTACACACCGCTGGAGCCCAGTCTGTCAAATCAACAGTACATTAAGCTAAATTCAGGCCTAGATTGTTTATTTGCTAAAGTTTGAGGCTATGAGAAGAAAAATGCAACAATATGATGTCTTTATATAACATGGGGGGTAATAAAAAAAACTATTTATAACTCATTTATTGCACCACAATACTGACAAAATGTGAACGATATTTTGTTCTAGTTACTCATTAAGAAGTCGATGGAACACTAAACATTGCGGAAACGGAGAAATCAAACCGTCATTAACCAAACTGTGTGGTGTCTAGTTTTTTGAGCGGACGTGCTCACTGCCTTGGAACATTCTCCTCACTGTGCATGGATGTGTGTGTGTGTGTGAGTGTATGTTTGTGAGTGTGTGTGTGTGTGTGTGTGCAGGCTGTATGTGTGTGTAAGCTGCCTCCTCTCGTGTTGATGACGACTGACTGCCACCGAGTCTGACGGTGAACAAACGGGATTAAAAACACACACACACTCCAGGAAAACCGTAACACGGCGATACTTTTTTTCCAAATCGGTGACCTGTCCTGTCCGAGCCTCCACCGGGTCGGTCCGAAACGATGAGCCTGCCTCGGCCGGACGAGTTCAAGCCTCCTCCGGAGTGCCCGGTCTTCGAGCCCAGCTGGGAAGAATTTAGAGATCCGTATGCCTTCATCAATAAGATCCGTCCCATCGCCGAAAAAACTGGCATTTGCAAAGTCCGGCCGCCTCCGGTGAGTGTGATAAACGATGTTAAAACGTTGCACCGATACGGATGCTGAATTAGTGCACCGTTAAGACGGCTATAGATGGACCAAGCGCTTGGGATTTAAAGGGACTGTTCAACATGGCGGATACACGGCTATGTTCATTCTTTGTGCTGCCACAGCTAGCTTGCTCTCATTCGTGGTTATTAACGTCGTAACCGGGCTGGTTCAGTCGCCTTTGAGCTAGTTAGCAACAATATAACTATGGCAATGTATTAAAAGTGGATTGTAGTCGTGGTTCACCGTGTGTCAACAAAGCCTTGGTGGTCCGGTCATTGAGCCACTTAGCTAGCAGGCTAACGCTAGCTAACAGCTCACAACCAACCTGTCATAATTTTTAGCACACGGCTTTGATAGAGGTGGCTATGCGGAAGCCATTCGGCTGCGCACAAAACCATGATTTGATCATTAGATAGACATGGATGTTAATGTTGTTGTTTCTATTTGTCCTTAAATGTCCTGAAAGTCCTGCAGCCGACGTTAATTATAGATTATTTGTTGAAGAGCATCATGATGCAGTTGGGTCACTCAGTGTACTTGGGTCTGTGTGATCCATCACTTCACGGTCAGCTGGCAGCTTGTAATGAATATGTGAACAAGTGCGTGTTTTATGGGTCAGGCTAAATTAATGTTCCCTTCATGGTGGAGTGTCAGAGAAATTGCAACATGAATGGGACAAGAAGCACATTGGGTTACTTCATTACAAAGACCACTATTATTGTTAAATAGCAAGTTGTGACTGTTGAAGTTGTGGTTTAACTCGTCACATTTCACAACATTGCAGTTGTGTTGCACTTTATGGAAATTGAAGTTTCCTGAAGATGAGCCACTGTTCATGTATGAGCCTGTGTTGTAGGGTGTTGTCCTCCATGTTGGCTTTGTGGTAAGCTGGGCTGGTGAGTCTTCCATCTGGCCATTTTGTGTGCCAGTAGGGGATGTTGGCTACTGACTTAAAACCAGAACTTGGGTCCCTGCTTGTATGGTAGGGTATTGTCATTGTGTGTGCGAGGCTGTGTGTATTTTCTGCATGTCAGGCTGCCGGGCCTTGACCA
>JAPZEA010000002.1:23940965-23953400 GCA_029783685.1 Heniochus monoceros | reverse complement strand
CAGATCATATACTACAGATGGAATGGAAGAAGTATAATTAAATGGAAATACACTGATAATAAAAGTCAGGATGGGCTTCTTGTTTCAGCAACATATGAGCCGATGTGCATAAAACACATTTCTTGTAAAAATGCAGATATTCTTCCAGTCACTCTCACGATAAGTTGTTACTCGTTACCTCTTCTGTTTTCCATCTGTATCCACATATTCTGTGATGGCTGATTGCTAAGCAGTAGTGGAAAGTAACTACAGTTACTCAATATTTTAATATTTGTCCACCATTGCTCATGAGATGATCAGATAAGAATTATTGTATTCCCAATAGTTGTTGAAGTCGTCATACGTCATATAATTGGTGGATGATTTTTTTTTCCAACTGTGTGGCCTGTAACAGTTGTGGTTGTGATTGCACATTTAGTATGAGAAACAGCTGGTGGTAAATAGCTAACATACAGATCTTTTATTTTGCAACTATAGTGACAGAAAAAAATGATAAGACCTGCACACTGATAACAGAGTTCTGCCTTTGTGTCCACAAGCTACATTAATTATTATTATTTATTATTAGAACATATGATCATCATAAATTATTGTTTATCATGTTGATTCTGAGGTCTCTAGAGACATTACCCACTCTATGTCAGTCATTAGACCACTTTAACTGTATTTTACTCTTTCATTTGATTGCCCAGCAACTGCAAAAAGGAAAGCCAGTGAATTAAAATTAATTAATGTAAATCAGTTTTGGACCCCTACTGTCTCTACAGCGCCTTTTACAGGAGTAATATGCATTGTCTATCTGTCAAATATTGGTCTTCCTTGTATTATTTATGGTGACAAGTCTTTAAAATTGTGAAATGAACTCTCAGATTAGAAAAATGAGGACAGTGACTGGGAAAACCATTTAGTTGATATCCTCCCTGACCACTAGGGGGAGCACTGCAGAGTCCTCAACAAAACCACATATTCAGGCAAACTAACATACTGTAACTAAATAGGCCAGGCTTGTTCAATGGTTTTCTTTCACCTTTGTCTGTGTTGCTTTGCTAAGATTTCAATAAAGTAAAGTATTTTAGAATAGTGATGTTTACTGTCTAGGAAATTTTCTGTGACAACTTATTCATAAAATCAATTATTCACATTTTGAAACATACAACAAAGTAAAGGAAAAGACAATCAACTCCTATGAACAGAAGTGCGCATTTTAACCTTCAACAGAATAATTTCAAGTTTATTTCATTTTGTTTCACATGGATCCCATATAATAAGAATACAGCAGAATTCTGGAGAGTCTTGGATTTTTTTTTCTCTGACTTATCATTATCATAAATACTAATATGAATACATCATACACAATAAACACAGCACTATCCAAAGGCGTAGAGAGTACCACAAGACATCATTCACCACTAACAACAGAGTATATTTCATTTCAGCATATTTATAAGAGCTACAGTGAAAGAGAGAAAGAAACAGAGGTGTGGGGGGAGACTAGAGGAAGAGAGAAAGCCGGGTGCTTCTACACCGCCTGAATCAAAGAACCCTGATTTTAAAAAAATGAGTGAATCCACGGCTGTGCAATGGATCGATATTCTGGAGATGGACAACTATTCATCCTGGTGAGGACTGTGGAAGCAAAAACTACCAATCAAGACACACCTCTTACCATTTGGCAAACACGATCTTGTATATCCAAACAGAAGACTGGCAGTAGGACGGGTGTATTTGTATGTGGAAAGAAGTAATTATTGCAGCATGTACTTTGTGCTTTGAGTAGAATATAGCAGAGCTGCTGCTGTGCAGTAACCACTACGATGGACCAAACACTCTACGGCATTACTGTGTAGTCTAACTTTCCTGCAGCCTTGAGCCTCAGCCTCTCAAATATGTTCAGGGATGCTTTAGGATATAAGGATGCATGCAGTAAATTCGCTTGCCTTCAGAGAGAGAAGAGCTAAAGAAGGATTGAGGATGCAGGAGAAGTATATATGGAGACATACTGTTCAGACGGCTTCATAATAATATGTGTTCACTATGGCATAACCAAGGTCTATAAAGTGTAATATTCTTTATTCTCATTTCCCTACAGTTCAGGTTAGTGTGAGTATGTACGTCACTGATTACAGTGTGATAGAAACACCAGTTAAAAAACTATATGACTCTGTCTTACAACTTTCTGGACCACATAAAAGGCGATCAAAACAGGACGAGATTCATTGACAACATTTGTTTGATGCCGTTACATAAATCCAACAAAGAAACAAACACACGCTGCTAAAACTGTTGTTCACTGCCCCGATTCACAATTTTCATACTGATAGCACACTATAAGAGTTTCTGAAACAGCACGGCAAGTATGAGACGCTACCATGCTCACTAATTTTCTTAACCCTATGCAATTTTTGATTTTATAGGATTTAAAATATTCTGCGTATCACAAGAGTTCATCCTTGCTCGACAGCGATATTTGATGGAAAAATATATATAAAAACACAAAGTTCAAACAACCTACTTAAACCCCACTACTATCATCTATTCACTGCTATTACTAAACATTACTCTTTCTCCGCTCACTTTTTCTATATATTGACAATTGTTCTTCTTTCAATATTTGCCATGACATTTTCAGCAGCTTTACCCCGTTTCTTAAATCCCGTCGGTAATGCTGATCAAATGAAAAAACATAATGAGGAAAATTAAAAAAAAAGATGTTCAAAGGTTCTGAGATGAATAAATAAAAATATTACTGTGGTATGAATAATTTAAGGGAATTGAAGGGCAAAGGCTAAACTATGTGAGCTCCTAAACAGAACCAAAGTAAATGCAATTGAATAACTCTGTGCTCAACATTTGTTGTATAACAACTTATATGGAGTGCACAATTATTCAACTGTGTACATATAATCTTATATATCAGCATGTTGATATTTACACAGCACAGACAAATACATTCTCCCAAGTTAAATATTACTACAATTTTTTTTTCATAAATGTCTTTTCCATTACAAGATTTCTCTTAAATATTCGTCAACGAATGTTTTGGTATTTGTATTCAAGTTTTTCTCGTATAACCAAACAGACAATCCTCTGTTGTCTTCTACAGTTAAATACATCACGAGAATAAACATCATGTTACAGCAAAGACCCCATTTTTCCCCCCTCCCCCCCGCTTTTTCTCCACATCCTGCTCCCCAGTGGCGCTCCCCTCCCCAGGCCCCACCAGTTTCTGCCCTCCATGTCTCCCTCCCTCCGCCTGTCAACTCACAGATACACAAACAGACAAACAGAGGAGTGTGAAAATGCAGGTGGTGGTAGAGAGCCACCCTCCAAAATCACAAGGTCACCCTGAGGAAAGAGGTAGAGAGGCGAGAGACAGAGGGAAGGGAAATATTAAACAAACAGCAAACGTGATCACATGTTGAATATATCAACAAATATATGACTTTAATAAATACGGGAGATAAAATTATGACACTACTGAAGCTGCTGGTGGTGACTCCACTCTGATGATGATAACCAGTCATGCCAGTATACTGTATATACTTTTAGGTGATATGTGTCAGTGCTATATTGTAATACACAGAGCAAAACACAAGAGCAAGCTGAAACTGAAAGCCCAGAAAAATTGCTTTCATATCTTATAACCCTGATTCCAATAAAGCTGGGACGCTGTGCAATATATAAATAAATACAGAATGCAGTCATTTGCAAACAAACTGTGTTTACTGACAACAATTTTATGTTCCTGAGTCCATGTAGTAATCTCCTTTAAACAATCATGTGTTCACAAAGTGGTGAACCTCGCTCCATATATATTGTTTTGTCTTTGTGCTGTTTTCAATTGAGAGTATGTCAAAAAGGATCAGCAAAATATCACATTCTGTTTTATTTATGCTTTACACAGCGTCCTAACTTTTTTGGAATCAAGGTTGTAAGTGTTTCTCTAGAACATTAAATATTTAGCAACAATCAAAGTTTAAGTTCAGTAAAAAGAATCCTCAGTAATTGTTTCAAAGAGTTAAACACTAAAAAATCTTTGTGGGTGTATTTAGTAGTGTCGTCACATTTTGATTAAACGTTGCTAAAATCTGATTGGTGCACGGAAATAAGTGGCATCTCCCTTTTGCCCAAAAAGATAATAAAGAAAATGTTTTTTCATGGACACTAAAATATAACTGAAACAACAGGTGAGAAGTCATTAAAGGATGACAAGATTGAGCCAGATTGCAGGTGTTCAGTATAAAGAGAAAAACTGAGCAGGTGGCTGAGAGTGAGAGTTACTGTAAAGGGGGCTGTAAAGTCCCACAGACTGCTTTGCAAGTCAGATGTTTTGTACACCATCCATCTATCTCAACCTCCTTAGCGCACAACAACGGCATGCTCCTTTCACCTTCACTACTGAACCTGAACATGTTGATCAATGAACAACCATTGCTGCCATCTTTCTGGAGAGGACTGTCATTGTTTGCACGACAGCAATGAGAGATCACTTGTCAGAAAACGTAAACACAGGTTGTTTTTAAAGGATAGGTTAAAATTTTTAAGTCTATATTGAAAAATGCCCATGTGACCATTTAAACAGTTATTAGTTGCTGTGATTGTTCTTCCTGTCTCTACTGGCCATTAAGAGATCCCCTCCAAACATGATTCCAGTGTAGTGGATGTGGCACCGAATCCACAGACCTCACTGTCCAAAAATACATTTTTAAACCTTCAATAACTGATTTTCTGGCCAGCTGGAGACGGCAGAAAAAAGTTGTGAATGCTGATATATTTTCACCTTTTCAGGGTGCTTTCACTCTGAACCTGTCTGTTTTGGTTTTAACAAACCCTGATGGGTTCCAAGACAGTTATAGACCAAACAGCTAAACAACGGGATGAAACCCGCTGTAAAGCTCATTAAAGCTGAGGGGAGCTGCAGTTTCAGGTTCATCACTATGAGTGACCCCTTTCACACTGTCACAGTGTCATTTGATGATGTTATAGAAATACCAATTATAGCCACTTTAACTTAAGATGATGCAAATACAAGGATTCAGCAATCTGAGTTAGACAAATCAACTAAAATCAAGTCTTTTTAGTACAAAGCCTCTCTTTGTGTTTCCACAGACACTTTTTCCAGGAAAAACAGTAACAGAAAAGTGGAAATTTTGTATCAAAAAGAAGATGCAGAAGCCGAACTGCTTAAGGGATCCCTTCATGGCCCGTATGGACCAGAGGAACAATTACAGGGACCAGTATGTGCATACGGACATGTGAGTAGTGACTTGAAAATATTTGATCTTTTAAGCCATCTGAACAAATAATCAACGCTTCTGATGCAGAGAGTCTCATTTGTAATATGAGGTTCAGGTTGTTTTCTTTGTTACTGTTAATCTGTAGTTAGATTTTGGAAAGTTAACGGAGCATATTAATGTAATTCAAGAGAGCAAAGAGGATTGGTGAAAGATAGCCATATCAGGTTTTTGAAAATATACGATTGCGTGTCATCTGCATAGAGGTAGAACTCTACCCTGATTATGTGCCCAAGAAATAGGGAGAAAAAGGCAGCTTCTCAACTAAAATACTGACATTAATGTTAAGATGATGTCCAGCAGGTATCACTGTGAGCCTCATAAAAACCGCCACTACACAGTTAACACTGTAGCTGTGCTTAAAATTAAAGCTTATCTTAGATCACTACCCGTAAGACATAAAATAAAGTTATCTATTGAAACCTAGACTAACTAGTCCATATGTTTACACTCACCATCCTTCAGCTGTGGTTTGGCTGGGCAGGCTCACATTTGATTAGAGTAGGAGGTGGGCTGCTGCTCATAGCCCTGACTGTAACCTCCGTCCTCATTGTAGCCTCCCTGCTGGCCGTACTCTGGCTGGTAGCCTCCCTGGGAGCCGGCGTAGTGGTCCTGCTGACCGTAGCCTGCCTGGCCAAAGGAATCGGGGGCGGGCTGCTTTTCCTGTGATGGGACATATGTTCCAGAGAAGGCAGCCATCCAGCCAGTCTCCTTGAATACAAACCACAGGTTTCCTATCCACAGGATCAGGTTGATGAAGCCAAAAGCCTGTGTAGCAGAGAGGTGTTCAGAGATTTGTGTGTTCTGGTAAATTACTGTTTCTGTTCTCAACTCTTTATTGTTCAGTATGAAGAATCTGGGACCCACCACGGAGGTGTTGAGGCCGGAGACCTTGGGGTCATAGACCTCACGGCAGCGATTCTCTTGTTCGTCACAGGCTGAGATGAGAGTGATTACCTTTTCTGGGTCGGTGGCTGTTTTCACATCTGACAGGCCTTTAGCCCAAGCACATGAGGACACCAGCCACATGAAGGCGAATACTGCTGTCACAACAAAGTCCTGAGGATCAACAAGGCAACATGATCATTTTTTCTACGAACAGCAACGACTAGGTATTAATTGTAACCAGCTGTAGGAATGTTTGCTAAGAAGGTGTAAGGCACAAACAAACTCACGATCTGGGCCCCCTTGTTGTTTTCACGGTACTTCTCCAGTATGAAACAGTATACAGAGAGGGCTGCCATGGAGTAGAGGAAGGAAAAGACAGCGATGGTGACAAAGAACTCAGCTGACGAGGAGTAGTCCCCGACCAGGAATAGACGTTCAGGGTTCCCTCCCTTACAGGTGGGAGCATCAAAGTAAACCTGATGGAGCCTGAGAACAAAAACACAAAGAGAGAGAGGGAGATGAAAACGTGTAAGAAGAACAAAGAATAAATTGTCACACATTTCTCATATGTGAAATAACTTGTGGTAGCACTGAACAGGGGCAGAGTTTGTCTTATATTCATTTTAGATTTTTACAGCTTTCATTTATGTTTGTGTACTATTGATTAAGGCAATCCATAAGAGAACACTTTTTGGAAATGCACAGATCAATACCACTTTGAGTTAAATATGAAGCTACAGCCAGGGGACGTTAGCTTAGCTTAGTATAAAGACTGAAAACAAATGGAACCAGCTACTCTGACTCCTCCCACCTACCAGCACTACTAAAGCTCCTTAATTAATGTAAAATTTACTTTATTTTATTTGTATAGAAATATGTCACATATCTTATGTATGTTATGTAAGTTTCCTTATAGACTTTCTTGCTCTTTATGCTGCGTCGCCTGTCTTCCTCCTTTGCTGCTATTATAATTACTACAGCCACTAGAGGCCTTACATTAAACATAAATATTGGTTGTGATAACCTGCTTGCAGAGATGACCTGTATGGCTGTGTTTATGGCTGGAGGCAGGCTAGCTGTTCCCCCGTTTCCAGCCTTTATGCTACGCTAAGATAATCACCTACCTGAGGTAGCTTCATATTTTGCATATTGACCTGAGAGTGGTATCAAAGACCATCTAACCCTTGGCAAGATGCAACATGCTGAACTATTCCTTTAACCAAAGGCACTTGTTCTAGAGAATGTCCTTTTATAATCACTCTGATATTAACTAATGAGCTTGTTAACTGGGCTAATTTGCTGATCCCTTGCAAAGATTAAAATTTCTATATTTTATGTAGAATTTATAGATTTGTATACACTATAAATTGTAATATACAGTTTATGTGATTACATAATTCATAATAAATGCCACAAGGTGGACTGTTGTAAGGATCACCTTCATCCTTATGTTCCTGACTTGTTTTAAATCTCAAAAAACTCATCTCAAAATGTGATTTTACTTGTGCTATAAGGTATATGAAGTGTGCTGAATGTGTAAAAGTTTTACAGTTTTTTTTTTCTTCTACAGTGGTGACAGTAACTTGTAAATGACAGAGTACGTACCTGAACGGATATTCAAATTCTACTTCTATGCCTAGGTCACTCTCCGACCGGTTTTTACACTCCACGCTCATCTTGAACATGCCGGAGTAACTGCCGCATGTCGAGAAGGCGAAGATTGCAAAGATCTGCGGGAGAAAGAGGAAGGAAAAGATTTGACTACTCATCCAGTGACTTCTGGCACCTCACAGACAAAATACAGAAGACACAAAGTGATCATTTTAATTTTCAATTTCATGAAAAAAAGAGCTCCAGTGTAAAACAGTTGAAGGCTCTCTCCACCTGCAACGTCTACAACACACTGATGCTCCACCAATCACGACGAGTTGCAGGGAAATGCACACAGAGTGCAAATCAATGCAGCGTTATCACCGGGCTACACAGCAAGGGCTGCACCTGTTGCCATGGTTACCATTACAACCGCCAAGACAAGCTTGTACGTGCTTCAAAATAAAAAAATAAAATAAAATAAAATAAACAGCCAAATATCATACATGGCAAAAACATATAAGATAATAAGGTATTAAAATAAAAGGGGAGTAAGATACACATTCTTCTTATTTTTCTTCTTATAGTTATTATATATTTATATTTATTATATTATATGATATGTTATTATTATAATTCTAGAAACATAATGACTGAAGGCACCATTTTGATTTTTGAGTTTATTCTAGGTTTAGTGAGAACTCTTTAGTTGAAGTGGCTTTTCTGTAGTTGTTTTTATAGTATCTTTATTTATGATATATGTAGTACAGTAGTGTTTTTGTTACCTCAGGTGCACGCTCAGCTTTGTTCCACAGCTCCAGCTTACAGTCATGTAAATGGCACAAACAGACATGCGTGGAGATAATCTCACGCTCTCTCTCACACACACAAAAGATTAGACTATTTTTACCACACCCTCCCTACACTGCGGGCCAGATCCGATTGGATGGCAAATCCAACAATTAATCTGACTGAGGTGCTCTACCATCTGTCACCAAATACTCAACTACAAGCTACTGCAAAGCCAGTCACAACACACACACACAGACACACGTGAGCTCATATGCGCACACACACACACACACACACACACACACACACACACACACAAAGGCACGTCACTTCCTTCTTAACTCTTGTAGTACTGTCTGCTCGCTGCAGGCATCAACACACTAAACTATTTACAGTAATCTTTTAGATAATGTGAGTCGGAGGCTCGTTTGTTGGATTTAAACACACCGGCCGCCTACAGCGAGCCTCATTGTGATCGCTTTACTCATCCTTCTCTGTTCTCTGCAGGCTCTTTTATATTTTCTAGTGTCCTTCCCCGGCATTTCAAACACCTCCCCTTCCTGTTGTTGGTAAATTAACAGGTTTTAATAACCATGGAAATGAGTGTAGATGTGATGACAGTAGCAGCATTAGTGTGTGAGAGGGGGGAGAGGAGACTGCTGATAAACAACCGATTATTACAGATTTCAAGCAAAGAAAAAGTCATTTGCCGTCTGCAGTAGAGAGTTCAAGGCTAAAACACAAGGAATTTCTACATTATTATTGCAATTTTATTTGGAGCTATGGAGACTGATCTTGCAAATTTTATTATATAATATTTGTTCTTCATTGCATTTTGTGTCTGAACCAGGAAATGCCACTCTAGATGCACCCTGGACACTGTCCAGTCATGTATTATTCTTAACGCTCAGGACAGTCTGCTAGGAAGGATGTTGCTCTAGAAAATATAAAATCTATAGGTTAATAAGAAAAGGCCTGAAAATGTGAGTTGTGTTTATGTAGTGCTTTCCCTTTAAACCCAGAGCAGAATAATGGGATGTAATGCTGCAGCAGCTGTGCAATCAATCAATGCATGTGCAGCGTATCACAACTGCAGTGTTGGCACAATTGACTGATTGATTGATTTAGTTTATGGATTTTTACACACAGAAGAACCAAAAAATCCAAAGGTGTGTTTTATTTTATCCAGAAAGATCTTATGAGATATCATCCATCTCATTCTGTTTAGTATAACTTCCTTATGGCAAAACTGTTTTTATTTCTAAGACTGCTCAAATGAGTTCCCAGTGTTCATATGATTCTTTCATTATCCCTCTGAGACAGTAGAGGTTGAGATTTCATGACAGAGATCAATATGGAGGTCAGAAACATGTTGCTGTACTTTGGGCTTCGCTTTCTTCTTCTTCTGCACAGACATTTTGGAGAAAATGCTAACAAACTAACAAGAGCTGGATTCTGCAGTTAAGAGTGGATCTGAGCAACACCCACACTGCTGCTTCGGCTGAATCATCCTGAAGTCACACAATGCTATGAGTCAAAGGATTTGGATCACACTGACATGAGAAATCAATTGAGGGAGCAGTATATCTACATGTAGATTCATGTCAGTATATTAACTGTGAATACCATTCTTCAATAGTCTTACTTTCAGATGGAAAAGTTCCAACATCATCATATGTGTTGGTGGGTCTGTGTATTTAACTGTAATTCAAATGAAAGTAACAAGACAGAGTGTCTGCAGCCATGCACAGCATGCTAACTGATATTAAGCAGGTAATATTTACAACCATTTTAGTTTAGCATGTTAGCATACGAGCATTTGCTAACTAGCGCTAAACGCTGAAGCTGCAGGAATTTTATAGTTCTGCAGGTATTTGACTACAAACCAAAATACTGGACAATTTTGAGCTGATGTTGTAGCCCAGTTTCACACCACAAGCAACAGACCTGCCAATCCACGCGAGGATAGCATGTCAGTGTCACGTTTTGCCTCGCCTTGGCGTGAGAAGTACATGCGAATGAAGGTACAGTACCAGCAGGGGGCAATAATGACAGGAGCAGAGAATGAAAGCAGGATAAAGAGCAACAACATCCACGTAGGGCTGGATGGATGGGTCAAACACAGGACACCAGGGTTTGTTTCCCATGTGAAACCAACGGTGACTGTTTTAAGGAAGTAACCAAGCAGTTTTGCAGCCTCAACAAGCTTTATTTCGAAAGCCTAACCTGATGTTTCCTTTGTATTATCAATAACTTGACCATGTTTTCTTCTCGCCCAGCCGAGGCAAAACGTGGCTCTGATGTGGTAGACTGGTAGGTCGTGGCGCTAGTTTTAAAGTTAAGGGATCACCAGAGCTATTACAATCCATCCTGAGGGGGACATGAATGTGTGAGCCTAATTTCATGACAATCCATCCAATATTTGTTGAGATACTTCACTCAAAACTGCAAAGGTCAAGTAGAGGAAAAGTCAGGAGATCACCAAAGCCAACATGATTCATCTTCTGGGAACTGTGCATAAAATATTGTGCCCATCCATCCAACGGTTCTCGAGATATTTCAGCCTGGACTAAAGAAGTAGACCAGGAAGAGGAGTCTAAATGGGAGGCACCATACCACAATTAAAGAGTTGTACTTTTATGGTGATAGATGAGTGGAGGGAGGGGTGATGGAGGAGGACGAGAGGGCCAGGCCGACTGAGAGGAGAAATGGTGGCAGGCTGAGTGTTAGGTGCCATGGTAACACTATTGGCAGCATCACACGGTGAGGAGGCAGAGGCTGCTTTCTGCTCCTCCTGGTATGTTGGATGGCTGTCAGCTCTTCTGTGCTGAGAAGATACACAATCTCACACACTCAGACACAAACGATTTGTCTGCTACCGCTTTCTTCACACACACAAATACTGATACACACAGCAATAAAACTACCAACTGTAGAGCCTGAGCGACTCTGGATATTTGAAGCAGATACTGATACTGATACCTGAAAGGTAGAAAAATCCACTAATAATGCAGGATGTAGGATTTAAAAAAGAAAATTAGCCAATATGGCAAATATTCTTTTATTTTAAGTCCTACATAAACACATAACAAACATTTTTAGATATGGATTTTTGATTTTTAAAGATGTATTTTTCTCTGTACTGCAATTTCTTATTGGTTATCAGCCAATATATGTGCAAATACTGTTATATCTGAAATAAGCTTCTATCAGCTGATATATACAGCAGGCCTGGCCAATTTATCTTGCTCCAGTCAATATTCTGTTATGGTATTCAATACTTTCAAACTTGACTTTTTTATGTCAAAAATATTGGTTCATATGCAACTAAAGGGAGGGTTAGCAGCTCCTTTACATGCCGACACATAGCCGAGAGCACAAGAGTGCAGAAATAAACACTAGCTGTGAAACCTGCCACCAGAGACCCTGCAGTAATGACCACAGAGAGTCACCAGTGTCTGAACAGCAAAAGCCTCTGAGCTGCAGCAAAATCAACAGCTTTTATTACAAGTTAGGGACTACACCAAAGTGAATAAGGCCCTTGCTTCGTGTTCTCACAAACAGCCTTTTTGCATTTGCTGGGAATGAGTCAGGAAGCGAAATTTGAATGCAAATGAAATTCCACATAGCGGTGCTGCTCTGTGGCGGGAGGCTGCAGGAGGCTGTTTGCGTTCTCTGTGGCTGAGCTCCACATCAGCTTTATTTGGGAACTCAATGTCGTACAACATCCATCAAATCTAGGCTTTGTCAGCACTATTCCCCAGAGACAGGGAGAGAGAGGGGGAGAGAGAGAGAGAGAGAGAGAGAGAGAGAGAGAGAGAGAGGGAGAGAGAGAGAGAGAGAGAGAGAGAGAGGGAGAGAGAGAGAGAGA
>JAPZEA010000002.1:23902580-23913690 GCA_029783685.1 Heniochus monoceros | reverse complement strand
GTTTTTGCACTCCTCGTTGACTGAGATGAGGACAAAGGGACAAACTGAATTAAATCCCGTTAACTCACGGTGACGCTTGCCCTCCTCGTCTCCCTCCTCCTCGTTCTCGGGGTCGATGTCCTCAGCCTGCGTGATCCAGTCCAGGTAGCCTTTTAGGTCTTCCTCTAACTGCTGCTTCTCACGTAGCTTCTGGAAATCTCCCCGAGCTTTGGCCTTCTCTCGCTCTTTGGAAAACTCTCTGGACAGGGCAGAGCATTATGACTGTCAAACCTGAGCCAGATAAAACTGTAGAGCAGCCGTGCCCAAACTTTTTCCCTTGGAGAGAACCTCAATGGTGGGCCACGGGCCAAAAGTAAACAACTATTGTATTATATTATTAAGATGCAAAATGATGCCAGGAGCCCAAGCTCCTGAACTAACTGACTTCCTGTGTATAGTGCCACTCTGCTTGCAGGGCTCAGATTAGGAAAAATAATGAATAATTCATAAAACAGTATCAGCATTGATTTATATTACTATTTTCTTTATTGAGTTTTAATTTTCTATTGCTAGAAATAGCTGGTGGGCCAAATCAAACCTTATGGGGGGCCAGTTTTGGCAGGCAGGCCTCACTTTGGGCAGCACAGCTGTAGAGGTTCAGGACAAATGTGTCTGACAAGCACCAAATAATCAACCTATTTATTTTCAATCTATTTTCTAAACGTGCTTTTGCTGTTCAGTGTCACAGAGCTGACAATCATATGGCTACTTTTGTTTAAAAAATGTAAGTGTCTTGAAGCATTTCCAACGGTGTCTGAAAATATTCTTCATGTTTGGTGGCACAAAACAAACGCCAGCACACTCAGGACGTACCCGCTCAACACACCCAAAACCAGGTTGAGGACAAAGAAGGATCCAAAGATGACCAGAGAGACAAAGTAAATCCATGGAATCTCATAGCCAATGGCATCATTCATCTGAGCAGAGACAGAGACAAACTGCAGGTAAGTATTTTCAATTATCACAAACAAATTTAACACTGTGGAAGATCCAGGGACATGTCTGCGTACCCAGTAGAGAACATCTGTCCAGCCCTCCATAGTGATGCACTGGAAAACTGTCAGCATGGCGAAGAAAACGTTGTCAAAGTTGGTGATGCCGCCGTTGGGACCTTCCCACTTGCCCCTGCACTCAGTCCCGTTGCCGTCACAAAAGCGCACGTTTCCGGCAAACGCACAGGGTGACGGATCATCTTCCACCATGAGACCTAGAGCAGAGAACGGCAGGAGGCCGCGAGGCATTGAGCCAATCATGCATGGAATATGATTGCTGTGTAAAATGTGTTTTAGTTTAGAGAGCAGGTACCTGTGCTGGCGGAGTAGCACGTCTTGTGCATCCTGCCGATGAAAAGCTCCAAGCCGATGATGGCGTAGATGATGATGACAAACATGACCAACATGCCGATGTGCAGGAGGGGGACCATGGCTTTCATGATGGAGTTCAACACAATCTGTAAACCTGACAAGGCAAACACACACTTTTCAACACTGCACGTGGGATGAAGCGCAGGAACACACATTAGAAACAAACTGCGATAAATGACGAACGCACTTGGCACTCCAGATACGAGCCGAAGAGGTCGCAGCACCCTGAACGCTCTGAGAGCTTTGACATCCAGGCCTCCGGGCTTCCCTGCAGCATGATGGGCCTCCCCTGGCTTGTGATCTGTCATGGCTTCCGCTATCACACTGAACAACCTGCACAGACGCACATAAAAGCTGTTGAACTCTCAGCGGCAGAACATGTGTGGACTGCAAATGGTGACAACACGAAGCACCAAAAATACCCGACAATGACGATAATGAAATCAAGCAAGTTCCATCCGCTGCGTATGTAGGCGCTGTGGTGCATGACTAAGCCGTAGGCAAGAATTTTAGTGAAGGTCTCGATGGTGAAGATGACGAGGAATACGTACTCAACTTGTTCCTGAGAACAAAAGAAAAGGCAATGTAGGGATATTGGAAATTGAAATGACCTTTTTTTTTTTAGACGTCAGCGAGTGCGTCTGGAAGGAATAAAGACAGAAGAGCGCTGATTGTCACCGTGAAGACATTTAGAAACCGCTGATTTCTCCTCACCACATGCAGCGAGAAGTGGCATTAACCGTGTTTTCCATGCTTCGTTCTTTAAACCACGTGTGTCATTAAAGGCTGACTGCAGTGGCTTTCTAACCTCTTAACCCACTGCCTAACACATGCTTAAGCCTGTCAACGAATCCCTTTTCTGTATCCTTCAGCTTTAATGCTCCTAATCACTGCTACCACTGTCACTTAGGCTTTTACCTCAGGCTGACACAATTACGCAGGCATCCTGTGGTTTAATGGAGGATGAGTGGAACTCACAAAAATCAGCAACATTCACCAAAACCTGATGCAAAAAATGGAGATATTAACTGATAGTACAGCAAGTCGCCGTGAGGAAGTGTGTGTTAAACTGTCAGCTTACCTCCTTTGTACAATCCAATAAAGAGATCTATCCTGCTGTAGAGCAGGCGTGTGTCTCTGCTACCCTTTTTACTAAAATGACCTAAAATCAGATTCAAATATTTGGTCACTTTCACTCTGCAAACAAGCTTAAGAGAAGAAGAACATTAGCATCAGAGTGACTTTTTGTAAATATAAGTATATAAAGCCGCTGTTGGCTCATGTGGTCTCATATCATGGAAAAACAGGCTTGTTTTCAGTCTGAGCTCTGTGTAATTTGTAATTTACAGAAAAAAATCCATCAGAAACAAAGAGAATAAGAGAGAGAGAGAAAGAGAGGACGAGCTGAGGCAGATGGCTGGTATTAAAGTAAGTCATGATCCCTGACAGGGTCACTTAAAACGGGTCACACCACAACTTTTTCCCTCTAATAGCATTATCATCAAACAGAATGCTATTAGCTCCTCGCTAATTATCACTGCTGTCTGCAAAATACCACCTGACTACTGTTTTTCAAACACTTCTGTCACAAATCAGCCATGAGTATCCTTAAATGACTCCGAGGACGTGAGACGGATGTCCTCAGTGAGAGTCAAGCCTTGTAAACAGGAACATAAGAACACACACAGTGTAAAAGACACTCAGAAATACTTTTTTTTTTAATTAAAAATACAAAATAGTCACACTGACTGACAGCTTCATTCATTCCCCTTAAAGGGAATGTCCTAAACTTTTTATACTTTCAGTTTCTACTTCAGTGGTGTGATGGAGAAAGTTCTGCATGATCAAAGCTCAGGCATCTGTTTGAAGTTTACACTTCATGTGATATTCTCCATGGTGGCTACTCTAACATCTCTTTTCAAACACCTTTTTCCCCTCACATGTCCTCTCACTGACTGATTGGGTACGCACCACTACAGCTACAACATGTTTGGGTGTATGCATACGTGCATCAGTCATACAAATAAGGGAAGGAACACTTAACTGTTGGATTAAGACCCGAAATACCAACAGTACTTTCTTTTTTCAGTCCCCTTCTTTCCTTATATGTAGAATATTAACCCAGGTTTAACATTTCATCCCTGTTTTTGTGATGTATTCTGTGACTGTGTGATGATTGTTGTTGGCTTTTATTTTGAAATTTCTGTGTTCATGGTGCAACATCCTTTAGAAGCTGTTATGTAAAACACCCTGACAAAGACCCTGTGTTTGGTTTGGTTGTTGCATATCTCTCCACTGGAAACTCACCAGCTGGTGATTGGTAGCATTGGAGTCATCATCAGGGTACGGCTTGGTAACGCCCATGGCTACACAGTTGGCAAAAATGGCAAGTAGAATGAAAATATCAAAGGGCTTGAGGATCGCAGTTAAGGCGACAACAGGCCTATGAACATCTTTCCAGGAAAATACACACACAACATCACAATAAAACCCACCTCCACCCAAACACCTTCTCATGAACATATTATACATCTGCGTCATATGAGAAGTGTTTGCAGAAACACACACAAACCACTGTGCACCCTAACCGACTCAGAGAAGGATATTTCCACTCTACAAGGGCCAGTGCTGCCATGCGGATGGGGTTGCTGAGGGTGAGGCAGCAGAGGGCTCGGGGGGCCCTGAGGGCAGATTTGTTCGCCTGCATCGCCTTCTTGGCCCCCACTCCCCTCTTTCTGGCCGAGCCAGTTGACCCGAGGGTGTCTGATTTTCCTCCATCGCCCCCAGGGGGAGCATCTGTCAAAAAAGAACAACAACAAGCATACAGTAAATATGTTATTCTGTGATTTAAAGAGTCCTGAAATCTAAATACGAAAGATTTATGGTGCGATTTATTTTATTCTGAGCTCGTAAATGTATGACACATCTGTGGTGTGATGGACATGGATAGTTCTCTGCTGTTTACTGTCAATCCAAACCCAGCTTCCAGCTCTGGTTGGTGTAGAACTTTCAGCCCTCTCTCACACCAGGTGATTATTTCATGGCTAATATGAGCCCACATCTTATTATCCAACACAGGTATGGAAGGATTTGAAGCATGGCTGTAGTAACAGACAGGTATTCTGTCCTGAATGCCTCATATTATAAGACCAGATGTGACCTACTTCTTTATTGGGAGCAGCGTGGCACTTAGCCCAGCACTATCCCCATGTAGGCCCATGAACACCTGTTGACAAGGCCCTGCACACAGAATAAGCCTGCAGGCACATTTATTATCTGACCCGTGTAAAAACGACAAAGGAGAAGCCAAAAATATGGACATAAAGAGCTGAAACAGACCTGCCTAATGTGGAAATACTGAATGTGATGCCAGAAGTGCTTTTGATTCTGGTAAAAGTTGTACGGTTTGCTTTTAAATTGTAAAAAACCTGCTTTACTGTCTGAATGAACTGTTTGTCCAACTGTGTCACCTTTACTGAATATCTGGATGTATTATTTAATAAAAAAAAAAGATAAATGTCAACCTACACCACCTGCAATTTTCTGATTTCTATTCAGCACATAGCTTTACAGTACGGTCAGACTTTTCCATTTTGTTCTGCACAACTCTGAAGGTATGTAATGGTCATATTCCTTCTCTACTGTGTGCTAACAAATCCTCAGACATTGTGAGGGGTCCCTACCTTTCTTTGCCGCGTCCATGTCCGAGGTTTAACACCACGAAATCACTTCAGAGAACCCACCATCAACTCCTCAGGGGATCTGCGATGCGTAACGGACCACAGATATGAATTTGGCCCCCAAAATAGTGAACTTTCTAGTGGTGAAAAAGGGACCATCTGCAGCCTGTCATTTCATATCCACATGCAGCTCGGCCGTGCGGCTGAGAGGCTACGGGCCATCCTGCTCACCGCCTGCGTGTAGCCCAGAAATCCAATTAATCCACCTTTTACTAAATCCAACTTCTGGTAATTTCCTACGCGTGTAACCCAAAACAGGAATTGCTTTTATCTGTGCAGGCACATAACGGTGGCGGATATTAAAACAAACGCGTCCAGGTATCCGCGGCGGTCAGCCGTCAGGATTAAACTAGTTGAGCCGTTTAAAAGGATGACAGTGGATATCTTTCAAGGGGAAGGTGGAGGTAGACTGAGGAGAAACCCTGCGGCTCTGTGGCACTGTACCGCTAAATTATCATGAAAAAGAATAGAGGAATATTTAGAAGTATGGTCAGGGTAGAAAATTAGGATTGTTCATCATTGCAAGCCAGAGAAACCTGTCTCAGGGCCTCGGACAGAAGCAGCAGATGGATGCAGTACCAGCGGACGGGCGGCAGGGGGCGCACTTCCACTGTAAATAAAAAGACGGGCGCAAGTCATGTTTGTAATGTAATGTTATTAATTTACATCAATGCATTCTAAAGCCAGGACCATGAGGAAAAAATAACACAAGTCTTAAAGAACATTTTATGTCTTTATTGTTTTTTTTCAACAGCTGCAAGATAAATATAATAAATAATAAATATATTAAGACAATACATAAAATAAACACTCTTTCTATACATAGTTTGAGAGCAAAACACAGGATAATACTGCGTCATCTCTTTGCTGAGTGCAGATGCATTTTAAGAAAACACAGAGATGGAGCTTAAAAAGTGCTTGATGGAAAATGCAGCGATCAAAGTGAAGTGTGCGTGATAACTGCTAACTGAGCTACGAAATTCAAGCCATAATTTCAAGGAACTCATCCATATTTTTGCAATATTGCAGAAAAGACATGATTCTCATCCCTCTAACATGTAAGATAATAACTGTTCAACAAAGATTCAAAATTACACAAGCGGGTGAGGCAAGATCTTATTAAGAGATACTGCAAACAAAGAAAGGAATGAGGTTTGGTTGAGCGTGGATTAATCTTAAGCACTCACATAATTTAAAAACAAACACAGTTCTTTGCATTGATTGCTGACATATAATTAAACATTTAGAAATATATTGTCAGACTACACACTCTCCATCTTAAAAACCTCACTGAACAAACACTGTGATGTAACAGACATCTAATTTTTCTAATCACTCGACCGTGAAGCCATTAAAACACTGGCTTCACTGTTTACTAAATCTGTGCACACAAGTGTAAAATATTTGGAAGCTTTAAAGGAATAGTTTGACGATTTTGGAAATATTCGCTTTCTGCCAAGAGTTACATGTGAAGATATTTATCATACAGACACAAGAGTGGTATCAATCTTCTCATCTAACGCTCAGCAAGAAAAAACAAATAAGTGTAATTCCACAAAATGTCACGCTATTACTTCAATATACTGAATAGTGTCAAATAATCAAATTGATTTTAAATATAGATTCCATTTGCATTTTTAACCCAAAAAGATTACAGCGAAGACAATAATGATTAATGCAGAAAATGTTGCATGAGATGCTGGAGGTGCAAACATGAGGTTTGTCAGAAGGATCCGTGTTCACATACAAACACTCACAGTAATTTACCCCTGAGGCGATCGCAGAACCCGTTGGCTATTGTCTGATAACAATTCAGCCTCTGGGGGCAACAGCCAGTGTTTCAGGGCTTCCGGTGCAGCCAGCGGACATCCAGATATTGGACGTCAAGGCCAAGACTTCCTCTTCCATGTCCTGGTCACTGTGTACAGTCCAACTAGCAACTTGGCTTTAGCAACTCAACATTTTGGTTAATTTCTACAAACAGATATCTGCATATGAATGCAAATACACTAAAAACAGAAATAAATAAATAAATAAATAATAAAGCTAAATTATCATCAGAGAATAGCCGATGGGTATGAGATTACATTTTTGCCAGTGTGTTCCACCTCTTTTGCATCCACTGTTTACCTGCATGCATCCCAAGTGTGCTCAAAGGTGATTGGTCAGTACTAAACGGACAACAAATGGAAACCTGAATGCTTCCGATACCAAAATCGTGTCCTTTTCCCACAGATTCTGCATTCAAATGCAGATACCTGTCTATAGAGATTACCCCTGAGATATCAGTAAATAGTTCAACTACTTGACACCAGTGAACAGACCAGTATCTCCGCCTCCAGGTCATCCGGATACCTGCTGTAATGTCTGGTGCCCCCCCTACTCTGGTCTGGCTCAGTGTGTCCACAGCTGGCGTAAGTCCTGTTTGTTCTCTACTGAAACTGCCCCTTTGCCCCCTGCTGCTGCTGCTGAGCTCCGTCCTTTGGGGGTAACTGACTGGGGTCCTCTGCAAAGGGAATAGCTGAAGAAAACAAGGAAGACACAATAAAGTTAATTGCAGGTTTCTGTGGCAGTGTCCTGTTCATCCATGCTGTTAATATAATCAAGTTAAAATGTATCTTTCTCTTAGATGCACTTAACCTTTATTTTTTAGTCCACTTATGCTGGTCAATTAATCTTTTTGGTGTGCCCACGTTCCCTCACCCTCATCCACTTATCCACTGAACAAGTCAAAAAGTCTGCTGTGAAAATGTCTATGGCTTCGTTCTCAGAGAAAATACTGCAATTTGTTGCATCCAGTGTGAAGGAGCAAAGACTTCTGGCACCATAGTGAACACAAGAGATCTTCCAGTTTAGCAGAAGAGTTTCTCTCACTGAGAACGTTGCTTTTGTTGTCTATTGTTTGCGGTTTATACAAGACTGACACCAAAACCTGACCGCTGCTGTACTCATCGTGTTTTAGACTATTCAGAAATCTTTTGTTATTAGAGACCACTGCAGCTCTACTGGAGGTGCCTCGATGCCACATTTTCTACATTTGAATAGTTATTCACAGGAATACAGTCTTGCACAGCCAGACCTATCTCCACACTTTCGCACTATGCCAGCGCTGAAGAAAAGTTTAGCTGAACCCATTATCACTCTTGTATAGTCCCGGTGTACACTTGCAAAAATAGTGTTGTGGGGAAACTTGTTCTGGTGGAACATTTGCATGTGGGGAGGCGAGTCCTGGCATTAAAACAGCTAAATCTCAGTAAAATAACCCAGCGGACCCGCCTTACTGCATTATCCAAATCTTCGTCGATACTTGCAATTTTCAGCATGTAGGTTGCTGAAAATGGCAAGTCGGACCTCGGAGGTTGTTGTTGTTGTACAGTAACATGCATATAAGAGAATGGGAGGAGAATGGCGACTGAAATTGTCAGCCAATGGCAGGCTTAAACCAACAGCCCACTTCCTGTGAGTCAGACCACAGGAATACTCGAAAAACAACACAAAACAACTAATTGGTCTGTATGTGTAAAGAGGCTTTTCACACAGTGCTGGAGACTAATAAAGTGGGCTGCCAGTTGCAAACTGTGACCATTCACGAATGGCTATTATTTCCATAAGTAGATTATTAACAATACTGTGAATGTGAAAACACTTCTGTGTGGAGGGTTGTGGGGAGGCTGGAGATTTTCCCCTTGTTTATTTAAACCTGCAACAATGGATTTTTTTGGCACTTTCGTGTAACTGAACACAAAACTGACATCTCACCCTCCAAGTTTAGATGGCAAACAATTGCCTATTTACACATCCATCAGATATGGAGCAACATTAGCATTAATTAGCATTCATTCGAGTCATGTTTCTGTCCACCTGGTGAAGGTCCAATATTCACCCTTCTCTTAGCTCTGCTTTGGTCCACACTAACTCCTGGGGGAAATATCCGACTGTTTAGCAGAAAATGTTTCACTGTGTCCACCAAACAAAAACTTTGAGATGAAAGATGTTTAAACACTGAGGAGTGTAGAGGTGATAATTCTCTTTGGGTTCATCACAAAGAGTGACACCTTTCACATAGAATCATGTGGTCCTTTGTTAATATAAATATATTGATTATAGCTGCTTAAAATCTAATTTGCAAAACTCAATCTGCTTCACTTACGGTTCTGAAACTGCTGCGCTGTATATCTGGTTAGGAGGATCCCAAAACCCTCAATGATAGCGAGCAAAATTCCCCCCATCATGGCAGAGCCCATCATTGTTAATGGCCCACCTGCATAAAAATACAAAATTCATTCAGTCATACAAATGATTTTGTCGTGATCAGTGACACAGGAAGCTAGTGTCAAGTTCATTTGGGTATATTAGCTTCCTCTTACTGCGTGCTGCTAGGATGGCCCCAGTCAGTGCACCGCTTGTTATGGAGTTCCAAGGATCCTCTTTCCCTCTGAGGCGAACTAAACTACAGTCGATTGTAGAGAAGAGGCCTCCCCACACAGCAAAGCTACCTGTAAAACCACCAAAAACAAACCAGCGACTGTTTGCACCTCTGCTTTAATGTATGATTTTAGTTCTAGGCAAATAAATTTTACCCATCAATGAGTCTGTGAAATAACTGGGCTCTAGCTACCAAAACACAACAAACCCTTTTGCAGGTAAATAGTTTCATATACACAACGAATGCGATTTAACTCTAACATGTCACAGAAAAATATTTCCAAGAGCTACAGTAAAAGAAACAACTCGTGGTTACAAAGGACGACCTTCTCACCTCCAATCTGTGGAGCTCTTATTCTCACAGCGTTCGCACTACCTCTCAGTCTGTGTCCTACTCCCTGAAACATTAGAGCACTGTTGAATTCTGCCTTTAAAAACCTGACGAGAGGAAGTCATTATTATCATTATTATTATCATTATGTAGTGAACTCACAGCAGGGGCGTTACGAAAGCCCTTGATGGCCTGGAACAACCCTCCTCCAATTGCACCCATGGTGAAAGCACCTCCACAGTCATCCACTATCCTCCAGGGACTGCAGGCGTGAATTAAGAAGAGAGAGGAAAAAAATGCAAATATAAAGTATGGAATGACAAAAAAATAAAATCGGCATACTTCGGCTTTGTAATGTAAGATGTGCATTTTCAGCACTCCAAAGGCAGACATGCAACCGCACAGTCTGCACTGAGTTATGCCTGTACCACAAAGCCTTTCATTACCACAATAATCACAATTGCAATAATTTGGGATCGTCAGTATCAGGTTGATTCATTGTCAGTGAATTAGTGACGAACAGTTCATCCAACCCATTCCATCCATAACATTTATTGGTCCCTGTTATACCCTAATGTGGCACCATCATACTTATGCTGGAACAATTAGTTGATTATTAGTTAATTAGTCCCTCAACAGAACAATAATGTACAATTATTTATTAATTGATTAACTAATTCGATAAATAATTATAAATAATTTATCAAGATTAATATCAATTTGACATTTTATATACAAAACAGAAAACAAATTAATCTAATAAATAATGGACCCATTAAACTATGATATGAAATACTAAAGTACTGTAACGTTAGTGGTTGTCTTGGTCATATTCACACACTTAAACTGAACTATACATATGTGTAACATTTGAATTATATTTTAGTTTTATTCTGTTTATCATATCTTCAGCTGTCACTGGCATATTTAGCTCATATTAAAGGTTGCTGTGGCTTCGGCTACTAACGTTATGTTATCTGTGGCTTCATACTTAACCACAGCTTTATCTCTTAATATCCCTGACCCTTCACTAAGCTAGCCGGCTAACACACAGAGCCGCTCCGTTCACCCTCACAACAACCTGACATACGGCATTACGAAGACAAAACTATGCCGCAGGCTAACATTTTGAAATATATAACGAAAGGGAATCGTTTAAAAACTAATCTTACCAAGGCTCGCGGGCATATTCCTCCATGTTTGCTGTCGTC
>JAPZEA010000002.1:23842977-23853285 GCA_029783685.1 Heniochus monoceros | reverse complement strand
GTGCAAATACAGCTAGTCCATAGTGCAAGAACAGATAGCAGCAGATTGTATTTTATAGTCACTGTTAATGTTAGTCAGACCTGTGCTTTTCCTGCCATGATAAGTCAAAATGTCTTAGTTACCATTAAGTGTTAATATTACAGTTATTTTAGTGATATCTGAAGTAATGTGGTGGATGTTGCGTTTGTGTGCTGTGGCTGCAGGTCAGCGATCAGCTCGTGGAGATCAATGGGGACAGTACAGCAGGGATGACCCACAGCCAGGCGGTGGAGCAGATCCGCAGAGGAGGCCACCGCATCCACCTGGTGCTCAAGAGAGGAAACGGCTACGTGCCCGACTATGGTGAGACACCATCAGGATTGTTTCCGGATGCTGCAGGCGATATTATAACACATGAGATATGAAAGATAGGACGTTAAAAAATGGGGAACCTCTTGTCTTTTGCATGTGGTGCATTTGTCTTGGGTGTATAATCTCTTTTCTTCTTCTTCTTCTGTGGGACTGATTCTAACTAAAATACTTTGTATCTTTTTATTCTTTCTTCTTCTTTTGTGGTGTTCCCACCTTTTAACCCATCTCTTGCATCTGTGGCTCATTTTTTTGCTTAAAACACCACATTTTCTCTCTGGAATTTCCTCATTTCCAAACATTTCTCTCCTCTCTGCACCTTCCTTTCTTGTCTTTTCCTTTTCTCTCTCTCTCTCTCTCTCTCAGTGGAACTCTCCAGTTTGTCTCTATGTATGACCAACTCCAAGCTAGGCGAGCCTTGCTTCTATGTCATTGGACGGACAGAGAATACGCGGTTGGTAATGGTTCCTGTTAGTTCTCCCATTTTTCTGTCTCTCTACATTCCTCTACTCAGTCACCACTCCTGTCTCCACTTGTAGAGAAAGGCACCTCACAGCCTGTGTGTTCGATTCCTCATTATGGCATAAACCTGATTATCTGCTTGAGTAATAGTGTAGAAATTTACAGTGTTAAGCTGATTTGTTGCCCAGTTTGCCAGCTTGTAAGCACGCTGAGTTTTTTTTTGTAAAAGAGCATGGCATAATTACACTATTAAGGAGCATACTGATAATACGATGTCATATGTCTCATAAAGGTTCATCTGAAGGTTGCACTAAAATAGAAAAGCAGCTGCTGTTATGCAAGCTGACCTAATGCACCTCAACAGTGACAAAAAACTAAACAAACACTGGATTTCAGAGCTCTTTAATAACAGATTACATAAAACTAAATTAGCTCTTTCTCTATTTTACCTGCCCATTCACTCTGTTTTTTCCTCCCCTTCCTCTCCACATAATGTGTGTCCAGGCCGTGAGCACAGAATCACCTCCCCCTCCCTCCTGCATCACCCCAAGGAGCAGAGTTTGGCTGCAATAGACTCCACCGGGCGGAAGGGCCGCAGCTCGAAGCAGAAGAGGAGAAGCAGGTCTTCAAATGGACGCGAGAGAGGGAAAGGGACGGGAAGGAGAAGACGGGGCTCAGACGGAGGAGGAGGGCGCTCCGGTTTGCGAAGCCCCATCTCTGAGCTGGGAGAGGGGTCTCGGGAAGCCGGGGGCAGGAGGAGGAGGAGGAGGAGGAAAGGGGGGACTCAGAGTTTACCCAGAGATGCCCTCAGGAATTTTGACGATAGTGAGACAGAACGAGGGACCGCGAGGGGAAGGAAAAGGGAGAGGGAGAGAGGGAGGAGCAAAAGCAGAGAGAGGAAAAGTAGAAGCGAGGAGAGGGCGAGGAGGGTAGAAGGTGAGGAGCCTGAGCAAGAGGAAGAGCGGGAGGCACCTGCTGTTGAGGAAAGGGTGGAAGAAAGGATGGAGGAGGTGGAGGAGAGAGTTAACTCAGAGAGAGAGGAGAGTGAGGATGTTTTTCTACCCATTCCGAGTCCTGACCAAAAGCTTCCCAGACCCAAAGAAAACTGGGAGGTGGAGAACGGTGAGAACTGGGAGGTGGAGAATGATGAGAACTGGGAGGTGGAGAATGATGAGAACTGGGAGGTGGCAGCAGAGTACAGAGGGCTGAGGAGCGAGAAGGAGCAGGAGAGGTCGCCGGATGATGAAGATAGAGCGACAGAGCTGAACGGGGGTCCGGAAGACGACGATGCACAGAGCAAGAGGCCTTTACCGAGCGTTGCTGTGACAGATCCGGTGTCAGAGAAAAAGCCCTTCTCCTTCCTCACCTCCTCACTGTCCGTGCAGCAGCAGCAGCAGCAGCAGCTGGGGGATGATGAGTCAGAATCTGGAGGCAGCCAATCTGACGGCAGCGTGTCTGCTGCCAGCATCTCAGGCCTTTCTCTGGCCGCCACAGAAGCAGGCGGGCGCAGGGCCGAGGTGCTGCCAGGCCCCTGGCTCACACCCAGCCGGCAGAGGGCGGCTCAGGTCGCGGAGGGGGACGGGCGCCCTGGGAGGCGGACGGGGCGGGGGGGAGGAAGAAGCGCTGTCTCTTGATTTTTAACAGGAAGGAGAGCGTGCGGCAGCTGAATGACGCCGCGTCAGATTCTGTCACACTGTTAGACCTCGACTTGTTTTCTGCAGCTACCCACACTACCAACATTTTCTCTCAGTCACTTTGATATCTACAGTAGTACGAAGTCATATTCTTTGTGCCTTTTTACAGCTGACCTCTGGCTGATTCAGTATCTCATTTGAACTTATAAATGACACCAACATGGCAAAGCTCTGTCTGTGTCGCTGGCGAAACGACAGCGACGTTGTCTTTGTCTGCTGTGTCTCACTCCTCTCCTTACGTTTGTGATAGATGTTTCCAGGACAACAAGGTATTTCAGACATCTTGGCTCATCCCACTTCCTGCGTTTCACTCACCTCTCTGCATCTCTGTCTTCAAGCGACTTTTTGCAGAGCGTCCTCCATGAAGCACCCCCCCCGACTGTACAAAGACTGCATAGACATTCACTTATACCTCATGAAGATACTGAGCAATAATAATGCAACTGTACAAGACTATCAGCCATCCATTTCCAGTGCGCCACGCCGACCTGGTCTGAGAGGACGCAGTGTAACATGTTTGTACAATATCCTCTTTGTCTTATGTGGACACTTGCCTCGACTTGTGACGTTGTTCCGTTTAACTGAATATTTGATTGTGATAATGCAAATCCCCTTTGACGGCAGGCGTGAAATCTATATTCTGTACATATGTGTAGAGAAATAAATGACAGAACCTATTGTAAATACTAACCGGAGCCAAGCCCTGATTTGTATTACTGTCCTGTAATACATCACGATATGTCTATATAAATATAAACATGTGCAGTATAGCTATATATTACATACTACCCGTTCATATTATTTATTAATGTATGAGGAGAAATTAAGTGAAAACTGGTATAGCTTTCGTGAAAATGTAAACACAGAAGTATATTATACCTGCCCTATTCATAAATGAATGTTTTGTAATATGCTGCTTGAGTGTGGATAAGGATACTCTGTTATGTTGTACCCTACGTCAGAAGTCAGCAAAAGATGCCAAAAATATGCATCTGGTGTGCATATTTCATGTACTGTTAATATTGTGTATGTGGGGTCAGAACAAAGCCACTGTCTAGATTCGAGAGAGTGCTGTGCCCGTCGTGCCACGTACAGTTGCCTTGGTAACATAAACCACTTTATCCTAACCACTGATTTTTCTTACTGTGAAAACCCTTTGTTCTGAGGTCTCCAATACAAGAGAGGCGGGCGGGCCGTTGAGTAAATTCAGTCATGCCAAAAAAGGCCCTTATTGTGAATCCACAGAAATAATAATCATAAGCCTCTGCAGAATCTGAGCTCAGTGTCGCGTCTAAGAAGGCAAAATAGCACATCCTTTTGTTTTGCTCTCTTTTAAAAAAAAATTCTGTTATAGGGGAAAAAAAAAAGCTGAATGGATACTGTGAGATGTTATTTTTCTATGAAATTATCTTTTTTGAAATACTCAGGTTTTCAGATACTTTGCTCTAGATAAGCCATGAGGAAGAAAAGCTACAAAGTGACTTCACGCCATTTTCATAACAGAGAGTGGATTCGTATGATTTAGACGTTAAAGCACTGTTGTGTTGATTCTTTATGGCAGCATTAGGAGACGCAGACTGTTACAGCTGTTTGTTAACAGCCCATAATTATCTAAAGGTCGACGCTATGAGTGAAGTCATTCCTTCATGTGTGCCCGTTTTGAACAAACCGCAGAACTGAAATGACTTGCTTGGTGTGCCCTGCCAATTTGTTTGCATTGCTGTGCAATGGCAGCACAGTGACCAAACCAACATACTGTCTCCCCCGACCAATGACCATACAGAGTAGCTCGGTAGCCTATATGTAAGAGTTATTTTCTAACGTTTGCTAATGTTCTTTTTTTAGACTTTCATTTCCTAAAGGGGATTATATGGCCGGACTGTAAACACGTTCTATAATAAAAACTCCAAATAAACTGCTCAACCAATTTCCTCAGTGGTCATGCATGTCTTTCCTTTTATTGCTTTTGTGAACACCAGCAGAGCCACAATAATGGACAGCAGATGGCAGCAAAATTATAGGCTACAGTAGATTTGGGAGAGATGGAATTTAACATGATGAAGGTGTGTGTGAGAGAGAGATTTGAGATTATTTTAAAGATCCCATGAAATAGGATATATATTCGGAAACGTGTTGAAATGTGTCTGAGAATAAAAATAAATTAAAGACTAAACTGGGTTACTGATACACAAAGAGGCTTCAAATCTGATCATTTTCCACAGATGAATTATTAAACCTGCTTTTTGCGAGAACAGGGTTTTTACATTTTCCTTGCAGGCTCTCCACCCAGTCTAATATTAGTGTGTCATACTGTACAGCAGAGCAGCATCACCTGTGTGAGCTCTTACACACATGCGGGTGAATTTATAGCCAGTGTCTCTGCTCAGTTATGAGCACTTGAGCACCGCCACTAAAAATAACATCGCTCTGAGGCCTGCCTTTTCTCTCATGTTGTCCTAAGCCGCATCCTTCTGTTCAAGTCATCTCAGGCGCAAAAAAACAAACAAACAAAAAAAAATCACCGCAGTAAAACAGCGCTGCACTCAGACGGAGTTAAATAAGCGAACCGTAATTACTCAAAAAGCCTCAAATCAAACATGAATTTCAGTTATTGGGAAATGCTGAACAGAGAAGGATGTGGCACTTTCATTATCTTGTAGGCATTACATTACAGAAGTGTTTTCTACATGTGCTCTCCTGATTCATAGGCGCTCAACAGGGTTCCTGAAGTCTGTAAAGTTACAACGCTGCAGAGTGAAACTCCGATTTTACCTTCAAAATAAAATGCGCGCTTCGTCTTTATTCCAGTTTTCCCCTGTAATTTGGATGAAAATCGACTTGATATGTGATATGCATTTTTTTTTTTTTTTTTGTTTATTTTTACAATTAATCATTGTAATCCTAAATTGGGCTCTTGACCGAATGATGAATGCACGCTGTGAAGACTCCTTTTCTTTTGCATTGTACACATTATGATCATTTAAAAGTGTTAAATTTGCATGAAATGGCTCAAGAAAACCTTGAAATATTCTGGTGTGCAGATTTCTCCTGTTTTGTGCAGTAATGTATTTATTCTAAACATACAAACAAACAAAAGACGGGTTGGTTAGTTTACTTCTTTATTTTTGAATGCTAGTATTGTTTGATTTGTTCTGCAGCTCTGGATCTGGATTATATGCATCTGTGGTGTCATGTAAGACAATGCAGGCTGTATGCAAGACACAATAGTAAAACCTTTCATTAATCGCTATCGGCTTTCATTAATCTTTTCCTGCAAATGCATTCTTAATTTTTCAGCCGCAGTTAAATACACAGCAATCGGCTAGTTAATCCTTTATTTTGAAACTCCTGTCCGGAAGTCGGACTTAATTGCAGCTGACTTGACAGTGATGCGCTCAGAGGAAAAGCCGCACGCATCGCTGCAGTTCAGACTCTCGAGGAGCGAAACCTCTCCGCGTTTCTGCGCCACCGCAAAGAAGACTCACCGCTGCGCTCCTGCTTGGATTACCGACCTGACACAGCTGAAACTCGCCTCAGATAAGTAGGAAATAACTCAACCTGTTCGTTTAAACCGATTTCAGGTCAGCGCCGAAAGCGGCAAACACCAAAGTACAGTTAAGAGATTTGCCACAGCCTATTGAGACTTTCGGGTTGTCAAAAAAAAAAAAGAAAAAAAAAAAAAAAAAAAGATTACGGATAGTTGCTGGTCCTTAACTGGAGACACATTTTATCTCCAAGACAGGTGCTTATGAATGCGTGACGTGGAAGTAAACTCCGCATTATTCTCGGATGAAAAATCTCACAGACGCACAGTTTGGGAACTAATCTGAATTTAACGCACTAGGATGTAATTTGTCGGACCAGAGGGGAGGGTCTGGACCTGGAGAATGAACTTAGTGAGCCACCTCTGCTTACTTTCTGTGCCATAAAGACACATCAAGCCATGGGTTGAAAGCGACGATGATAGACTGCGGGGATGTTCAACGTGGGAGGGAGCAGAATTTTCTGTGTTATGTAATGATTGACAGTGCCTTATAATTGGTGGTAGATCACTAAAACAATCACCCCCCCCTTTTACCCCTTTCCCCCCTTCCCCTGTATGTCGAGGAGGCTGAAGAGTGGTGGTGTTTGACATGTTTCATAATGAACTCATGTCAGAGCTCTTAAAGTTAATGAGCAGGACATGTCACAGGTCAGTGGACGCGTTGATATTCTACTCCAACCTCTGTGGATCTGTTTGCTCAGAGAGCCATCAAAGCAAGAGCTTCATTACAGATCCTTCATCAGCCTCATTTAGACAATACTTACCTCTGTCACTCCCTCCCAGTCCCGCTTGTTTTCAAGTATTTTGCTTAATGAATTAAAATTCATCATGTTGCCCCAAACTCTTGACCCGCTCCACGCTGATTTGGCGTGGTCCTTCAAAATGACTGTGATTTCAGGGAATCAGACAATCAGCAGAGTCTTGAGCTTCTTTTTGAGCTTTGAACTCTTTTCTCAGCGTTGCAACATTTTTAATGGCTACTAAGATGCTATAATGCTCATTTTTGCCCTCAGATTTGGGGATATGTAGTCATTCTGAACTCCTCAACCTTTTAATCTCTGTGACTTCCTGTTTCTGAAGATCTGAAGACATTAGTTAATCTTCACTAGAGCCTTCGTCGGTCCCTCCCTCCCCCCCACTCATCAGGGCTGGTGGGGGGGGTGGATCTCGGCCCCACGGGGTCGGAACTGTGGTGGTGGCTGGTGGTGGTCATACCCCTAGAGGCCCACCATGGAGACCAGCCCAGAGAGCCCCAACCGGGCTGTGGAGTACCTCCTGGAGCTCAACAACATCATCGAGAGCCAGGCCAAGCTCCTGGAGACCCAGCGCCGGCGCATCGAGGAGCTGGAGGGCCAGCTGGACCGGGTCAGCCAGGAGAACCAGGACCTGAGGCAGGAACGCAGCCCACGGACGCCTGGCTCGGACACCCCCGAGCAGAACCACAACCACAGCCAGCCTCTGTCCCTCCCCATCCATCACGGCAGCGGCGGTGGCGGCAGCAGCGGGAACGGTAGCACCTCGGCGGCTCAGGCGACGGCTGGATCGACCACGGCTCCGGGGCCCAGCAGGGAGAGGAGGACCCACACCAGGCTGACCCGAGGTCTCTCCTGCGGCTCCTCCACCACCGAGCGAGACCGGCTTGAGCGCACCGACAGCACAGACACCAACACCAGCTCCACCATTCGCAGAAAGTAAGTTCTTTTCCAGCACAGACTGAGTGATGAGCATCATGTCAGATTACAGCGATGTCAGTGATCCTGACCAGGTTGTTCTAACATATCGCGCTGACCAGTCTGCATAATATCCAATGTGACAGAACATTTATATGCTAAGCCCTCATAATGACGGGCTGTATGGAGCTGCAGCCTTTCTACTCGGCAGAGATAATCCTCACAGTAATGGGACTAAACCTATGAAGAGATTTTTTGAATACGCCACCAGGAGGAAATATGCTGAAGGATTATGGGTAGAAAGATAAATGCTCAAGGTGTCAATTTCCTCGTGCTGTGTGTGATTATGCCCGCAGAGGTTTTGATTTGTGTAAAGATCACAGTCAATTATGTGAGCCGCGTAGGAGTCGCATAGTAGTGCGCTGAGGGAAAGTGGAGTCCAGGCTGGAGGGTTATGGGTCTTTTTTATGGCGGTTTGAACTCTCTGGGCCAGTGAGGCCCTCCTGTATGAAGAATCCACCCACTGTTTGCTAAAAGTGTGTTTTTCTTTTCCTCTTCACTCTGAACTGTAGGCTGCTCCCCCCACCCCACCACCACCACCACCACCACCCCAAACTCAAGGCTGACCTGAAGTTAGAGTGCTGCAAACACAGCTTTGGCAAACAGCAAGTGCATCTGTCCTCGCTTTTTACTTAACCACGCACACACACAGATAGGGCTTTTGTTCCGGATGCATTAAGCTTTGTGAGTAGGCAGCAATTCATGTGAAAAAGTACACAGTGAAATATATTATTGCAGTCTTAGTGACAGAAGCTGTTGGTCTTTGTGCATATGATAACATTTCTCTGCACACAATCATCTCGGCAGTTATTACTGGATTTTGCTCGCTATCTGTTTCCTTACGGTCCCAATCCTCTTATCAGTGATTGATTCAGACTTGACCAAATCCCTTATCGATTAGCGCCGTCTTTTCCGCCACTCGTCTGCCTCTCCGGCCCCCTCCGCTCATCCCTGGGGGTGACTTACTCATTAGAAAGAAACACATATTAGTTATTTATGTAGGTGTTAAATGCAATGATGAATTGCAGATGTAGATCTTGCTGATCCTCCCTTGTTAACTGCCTGTAGCAGTCGTAGCTGGCTTTGGATTCAGGCTCAGACAAGCGTATCATAAGAAGTGTCACATTTAATAAAGAGTCACCCGCACAGTAGAGCCATATTGTCCCTGTCTGGCTGTGACTCAGCCTAACCCAAAGCTGGCCTGTTAGCTTAGGTCAGCGACGGAACCCTCCTCTCTGATAACAGATCAGGTACGAACACGAGTTTCTTCGTCGTTTGTGCCCATGATGCTCTGAATATGAGTTGAATCAGAGGAGGAGACAGAAGGAAGATGTTGGAGAGGGACAGGGAGAGGAAAGAGATGACAAGGGGGAGGAAAGTGACTGAGCGACCTTACTCGCCGTGCCCCAGTCGAAAAGAGAAAAGGTGGAACACACACACTGATTTGCCATCTGTCAACAGAGTGCGTAAGAGGGGGAGGGAGAGAGGAGTCTGGGCCAGAGAAGGCAAGGCTTAGAGAGCTGCCTTTGTTTTTGTCCAATTAGTTTTAGTTCCTCCAGCAGGAGTCCTCATCTCCGCCCTGTGCTCTTTGTGCCTCACATAACAATTTAGATTCTGGTCAAGAAAACTGAATAAACTTGTCCCTGTTTTTTTGATTTTTCTTCTCATCCATGCGTGCAGCGACTGCATCAAAACAAAGTCGCTCCTCTCCTCCTCTTTCTCCCAGCGGCACGCTGTAAACAGCTGTCCCAAATGCTACCCCATCTCGCTCCTCTCCTCCTGTTAATGGCAGTGTGAACAATGTGAGTCCGAAGCCTCGGGGTGAAGTGATTTCCGACGTCAAGTCCCTCCTCCAAGAAGCAGCGGGGTTGAGGGCATCGCCGCGGCTCGCTGCAGGCGCGGCAGATGTTTTTTTGTTGTTATTTTGGGAGAGGTCATGCAAGTGCATTTTGTGTGAGCCTATGCATGCATGTGTGTGTGTGTGTGTGTGAGTCTTTATATAATGTATGTGCTGGTGTGTGTGCACACAAATGTGTGAAAAAGGGAGGTAGGTCCACACGGAGTGCATGAGAGATTAATTAGTGTGACCAGAGTATAATTACCACTAGCCCAGGGGTGATAATTACTGCCGTGCATATATATGTGTGTGTTTTGCGTGTCTTTTTTGTGAGTGTGTATGCAGTGTGCCCAGTAGGACATAACCTGGGATGTCCATTATTAGACAGTTAATATGACCCTGCAGTCTGCCACGCAGCCTGTCATGTTATGATGATGTGACAGTTCTCTCTGCATGGGTGAGAGATTGCATCCTTCATTATGTGCTACATACATGCCCTCATCCAGCTCACAGGATGAGAGGCAGGGGCGGCTGGAGGTCTTGGTGACAGCGCCAGTGGTGCTGATACTCAGAGCAGTATTATTATATAACGAAAAAACAGACAAAAAAATGAATGTAAAATAAGATGGAGAATAAAACCCACCTGGTAATAAAAGAGTAAAAGTAATAGAGAATAAAAATAATTAGAAAAAG
>JAPZEA010000002.1:23480734-23491372 GCA_029783685.1 Heniochus monoceros | reverse complement strand
TCAGGCAGAATAAGGTAACGGGTGCTTGGGCTAGTTCAGTTTACTGGCCGTTTGTGATCTGTAGTCGGCCGTTTCTGGCAGTGCACCCCTCAAATTAGATCCACTGAGCATTTTTCCACCCATGTGTTTCACCATCTTTATCTGAGATTTTGCTGTTTGGTGCTATTGTAATTATGAAAATTTACAGAAATGCAATTTAAGAGCAATAATAAGGTAAGTGCAGTTAATGGATCCAATCCTGCCTTACCCACAATCTATGTTTGTGTTTAATCTTCAGAAGTTGAGGAGGTTTTTTGTCGTTAGTTTGCCTTTTTTAGTTTGTTTGTTTGTCTAAAGTTTCACCAAAAAATAACTTTGATAGACTTTAAGAACATAACAGTGTTCATAATGATAATACGTAAAGTAGTTATAGTGCAAATTAATTTAAAACTGATTCTGGTGTCTTGCCCACATTGATGTTGCTAATTAAAGTGGCCACTTTTTACAATTAAGCTGTTACTAATAACAAACATAGGCAGTTTAGTGATGTAAATCTATTTTAAAAGGTTGAACACTGCATTCTTAAATTGTGCTTTCCCACATTTCCCACATTCCCGATTAACACATAATAACGCAGATTACTCAAGATGTTTATGGAAAAAACTGTTTTTAAATTACTACTGAACTTTTTGAATTACTACTGAACTACGAAAATTTATGTTTTTTCACAACAAATTTCGAGACATGATGTTTGTGTGTTGGAACTTGATGGTAACCTCCAAAAACAGATAACAGAACAGAGAGTTTGTCCAAGGCAGCCATGATTGTTCTCTATCTCTGTTCTGCGCTGCCACAGTTGTCATTATACCTCGTCATAGAACACGTGTTTTGTTGTTCCAGATGTATAGAGTGTTAATACGACTAATGGACTCTATAAAAACTTGGTATTTCACCTGATCCCAGGATCAGGGAGGACTAAACCCAAGATTAAATCTACAGGAGACCTGATACCTAATTGTAACTTCAAATAGAAATGATTATTTATTTATTCATTTATTTATTTTTGTGATCATCGATTTATGAAGATACTCTTAGATTTTTGCTCCTTATACTGCTGGCACGGCTGCAAACGCGACTACACTTCCCTGCAGATTTTCAAATGACTTTTACCTGACTTTTGATAAATTCTCAAATTGACTGTCATAATGTTACTGGAAAATATGTACAACTAAATAGTACTGAAATATATTGGCATTTCAATGGACTAAATTATGTCCAACAACAAAAATCTACTCAGATAGGGGGTCTGTATTCTGATATCAATGTAGCATCTTGTAGTATCAGCCGCTGGGCATCCCATTTGGCCTGAAGTTTGCCTCCTGGGCTTTCTGCCAGAAAGCTGCTGCTCGTGTCATGTGTGAAACCAAGAGTCAGCATGGACTTATTAGTTTAACCCAAACCAGGATGTTTCCAAAACCTCGCCAAGTAATTTTAGTGCCTAAATGGAACCATAACGGTGACTGAAAAATGAAAATAATAATAAAAATGAAAATAATAAATCAACTAAGTCAAAACTATTAAAGTCATTCTTGGCACACAGGATTCAAACCCCAGTCTCCTGGGTGAAAGTCCAATGTTTGACCCATTCATCCACAACAATCTACTCCCTACATGGACTTTATCCCTCTTTATATTACGTCAACTGACTTCTGGCAGAAAGCCCTGAAAGCAAACTTCTCCCTCTCAAATGGGTTTACAAGGCAGACTTCCGATTTAAATGTACATTGGTGTAACACCAAATCTACAAATTATAGGAAAGCAACATGCTACTCAGATGGGCACGGAGCTTGCCGAAGCGTGCACTGCTACGTCCTGAAAAACCACGCCCATCGGGGTGAAGTACCAAGTTTTTAGGGAATCCCAAAAGTGATGAGGGTGAAACTGCTTGAGACTAAAATTCCTAATCCAGCTCTTCATCTGTTGGAGGAGTAGTTAGACTGAGATGGATGGCTGGAAGAATCCCTTGGCTATGGAAGCGGATCAATAGGGAGAGTTTATTATGCAGTGATGGTCATCGACAGAGTGCCAGGTTGGCCTGGTGTACACCGCCTACCCGGTGCAGAAGGCGGACATAAAAGAAGTGGCATGGTACTATTATGTCCAATTTAAATCTCATCTTGCCACGCTTTCTTCACTGGTGACAGTAGGACTGATAATATATATGTAACATAAGAAGTATACTGTGTTTTTCATATGCAAGGCTTCTAATTTTCATTTTTTAAGCCAATTCTCACAAAAAACTGCTTTTATCAGTTAAATGTGATTCTTTGTTCCCATTTATCAAGCTGTTTTATCTGCTGATGAAGCATGTCATTGCTTTCCTATGATCCAGGCATTTAAATCAACAGTAAAATTATTTTGGACCTTTCATCTGAGGCTGTACTCGTGCCAAGTTCTGCACAATTAGCTGACTGAGTACACAGTTGTTGTTGTTTTTTTTTTTTATATTTTCACCTGCAGGTCGTCCATCTGTGTGAGACAGTCTTGGTTCTCCAGATCTTCCCGATAGGATAGTAGTTCTGCATCAGCCATTTCTCTGTCTGCCATCACCAGCATGCCTAGCTGTTCCCGCTGACGTAACCGGTTGACCAGTTTCTCCTTCCCTAGGCTGCTGCTTCCGCTGACCCCCAGCGCCTTCCTCCCCAAGCTGCTGCTGGAGAAACTCTCTCTGGAGGTCCATCTGGTTGTCCCCGCGCTGCCTCCTGTAGACAGGCCCTTGTCTGAGCTCAGGCCCTCTGAGGACAGGCTCTTGGGGCTAGAGGACAGCTTGTGGAGCTGTTGCTGCTCCAGGCTCAGAGGAACAGACATGGCCTTGTCAGGCCGAGTCTGAAACAGTTCTGGGTTGGGTTTATGTTTTTTAGCTAGTGGGAGGTCTCTTTGGCCCTCGCTGCTGTAGTAGTTGGAGGGTTCTGACCTGGGCCTTCTTAAGTCTGCAAAAAACAAAACATGTCACAATCAGCCGCATAATACACCAACAAAGACTTTGTCAGAAACAGATAATAAAGGATCATCCAGCTTCTGAGAGGCCATCAGCTGGACTAGTTTTCCTCCAAGTGTACAGTAAGAGACAGAGGCCAAAAGAAAACTGTACTGGCCTGGATTGAGGTTTGTGGTGCTGGATGTGGTTGTCGTGGTGGCAGGACCCCCTTTCTTGCCGCTGGGTGCTACTACACTGTTGTTTGCCCAGCTGACCATCCAGCTGTCTGTGGTGGGGGTGTCGGGGGCTGGGGAGAAAGACATGCGAGTTGTGGGCGGTAGAGGGGCTGGTGGTTGCTGTTCTTCCCTTTGTAGCTGCTCCAGACATTCAGCTAATTTGGTGTGGCCGCGAGATCGGGCAATGGAGAGGGGTAAGCGCCCCAGAGAATCTGGGATAGCGAGGGCGCGTCTGTCCCATTTATACAAAACCACCGCTGCCTCCAGGTGACCCAGTGCACATGCCCACATCTGGACAGAAAACAGACCGACAAGAAAAAGCAGCAGACAGAAACAGAGTTAGTGGGATTCATTACACAAGTTAAAAAAAAAATCAATCTACACCAACTCCAGGTTTCTCTCACCACAAATCACACAAACTAGGATTTTCTTCAGTTGCTCACACAGCGTTAACTTCAGCTCTCTTACCAGAGGTGTGCAGGAGAAGTGATCTACATTGAGAGGGTCCACTTCTAACTCCAGATCAATACTATCAGCATGCTTGGTGCTGGATGGAAAGGAGAAAACAATCAGCATCTCACTGCTATTTAGTCTGGTGCACACCAATTACAAACCAAAGTGCCGTTCTACAGTATGCAGAGTATTCTGGACTCACCGCCACTTGATGAGTGTCTGGATGAGGGTGGCGTAGCCTTGGCCTGCAGCCAGGTGAAGGAGTGTCATGCCTCTGAAGGTCTTGGAGTGGATTAAATGTTTGGACTTGGCCCAGCAAGCTCGACTCATCATCTTCTCACAGACCACCACGACACGGCTCTCGAAGGAGCTGCTGGCCTGCATCTGGCCAGATACACACTCACATACACAAAACAGGAAATCATTATTGGTTGTTGTGTATTAACAGTATAAAATAACTCAATTCTGTTATATGTTTGTGCTTTTGTCAGTCATTAATGACATAATGTGCTTGCTGTGTACATGCACAATGCTTGTCTTTATGCACAACATGAGTATCGTGATGTGGCTTTTTACCTGTGACTGGCTGTTGTTGCCCCCTCCTCCACCTCCTCCGCCTCCTCCCCCTCCTCCTCCACCTCCTCCTCCTCCTCCTCCTCCCCCTCCTCCTCCTCCTCCTCCCCCTGTTCCTCCCCCAGCTCCGCCACTCCCTGCACTGCTCGGCTGCTGGTGGCTGGCCATCTCCGCCATCCTCCTCTCCATCTGCTCCAAGCGCTCCAGGATAGACATTCTGAACTGGTTATCTAGGCAAACAGTGGGACACAGAAGAACACGTCAGCACACGAGTAGCATCCAGTGCGCAAAAAAATGGCTGTCTTTGCTATAACCAGCGCAAACAACCCCGTGTCCTGACAAGACAAATGATCACACAGTATGCACCACAAGCTGCACCAAATATGTTGCTCGGAGCAGCGTTAAGACTGTCGCAGTGACTTGGGGCTTAACATCAAGAGGCATACAATCAACCATTTAAGAACAAATGCACAAGTATGTTGCTGAAATCCTGCAAAACTGATGGCAAGTTAATAGTCTACTGTCAGCCGTAACACAAAAACCCTTATAATTATTATTAATCTCCCCATAATGTGCATGAAAACAGTAGCATCAATCACTGACTTCATCAAAACAATTGGCTTTACCAAAATAACCTTTAAAGCCCATCAATCATCTGCTAATGGCTGCCATCACTAAAATTTCCTGCCACCATCTCTCCTGCACCACTCAAGCAGACTAATACAGGGTGAAGGATTGGCCAATGAGTGGGGGCATGTTAAATGTGTCCACCCTCTCACAAAGGGCTGAAGACCCTCTCCAGCTGATTAAGTGCACCCTATTAGAACCAAGGAGTTCCAGACCACCCCAGTTCCATGAGCCGGCATGGTACGAGGACTAAGAAGCTGACAGTACAGAATCAATCACAACTTGCACCTATCCAGAGTCCTTGAAAGCCACGCCTTTCCATACATCAAGATGGATGGAGGTGCACGAGACTTCAGAGTGTTTACATGCTGCTTAGGAGGCAACTACTGCTTTCTACCCTGTGTCAGTCGGTGTGGCTTTAGGGGTGGCCTCTGCTCAGGATTTCAGCCTTGCAACAAGAAAAGCTATTTTTTCATCACACATATAGAACACGCTGTATAATTCAACACCTAAGTTAGACCTTTAAATGTATTTTAATTAGACACAACAAATAAACAGGATGCAACTAGAAAATTAAGGAGGCTGTAACGCTGACTGGCATTTGAGTAACTACTATTAAGACACGCACACTTAGAAATACTGCAATTTCAACCTGTTGCAATAAGTTTATGTAAGATTGTAACAGGGAAGGCTCACTGAGACATTTAGGACCCCCCCCCCTCCCCGACTACCACAAACACTTACCTACACACAAACAACAAACACTTGTCAGTGAATGCATGCACACACACACACACACACACAGAGTATGCTGTGTACAGACAGTGGGATGGGATGGGCACGGAGAGCCCACTGCAGCAGGGAGGATAGAAGACTGCATTAGCATTCCCCATTTAGCCACTATGAGGCCGTTTCTGTGGCAACCTGCTGCCGAGCGGTAACTAGGCGACAGGAACATGGCTGTGTGTGTATGGTCTGCCTGCGTGCTATTGGCTTATTGATGAAGGGGAGGAGAAGGACTCAGTACTCCAGAAAAAAAATGGAGAGAAAAAGGCAAACAATGACAAAATAGAGTGCATAAATCTTCTTTCCTGTGCTTTTGTGCACTTGGCCTACTCTCCTCTCTCAGTGTTGACACTGTTGGTGGGGACCTAATGACTCTAAGTGGGGAGCCTTCACAGCCTGGTGACATTTGCGCTTTACAGTATCTTGGCAGTCATGGCTCAGGGCTCCGTGGAGAGCTAATGTCACAGTCAGACCTCCTATAAGCCACCGTAAAAGAGGTCAAGTAACTGCTATCGTTGGACAGAAAAACATAATGTCACCGGCTGGTAAATTACCGCTCTCGGTGACAACATGCTGCACTATGAATAATGGACTTGGAGGACAACGCTGAGGTCTCTGCCTTCGATGCCTGTTTGTGCTATAGACTGTCTACATGGGCCTGCTGTCAGATCAGCTGATCGCTCTCGCATCCAGCAGGAATGTTTGCGATGCTTCTTCCTTTGTGGGCTCCTTCTTCACCTATCAACACCGCGACTTGTGGAAACGGGTGAGGTGAAGAGTTGAGAGCCTGTTCGAGACCGAACACTGGCGTCATGAGGGGAGTCAGAGGGTTGAGATAGGTCACAGCGCTACAACCTGCCTCGGCACAAGGCTACGCTCTCCCTCTCCCTCTGGCTGACAATGGGGGGAGAGACGTAGACAGAGGGATGGAGAGAAAGAGGGGGGGATAGTTAGCGGTAGGCTGACATGTCTTTGTTCAGACCCAGTGCTGCAGTGTGCTGCAGTGCAGATGATGTCATCTCCACCTGCTGCCTGCTGCTCCAAATGCGATGCACGTCCACTGCAGAGGGAGGATGGGGGTAGAGAGTGGGAGGGGAGAGGGAGGAGAAACGGAAGGTGAGCAGCCAAACAGAACCGTAACAACACGGTGACGCCACGGACGCCCTCCCACTCTCGGTTTACTCCCTTGTGACGGTGTGTGGCAGCAGACGTGGTCACTCTCACACATTTAGGGCAGGCTGTGACATGCTATTTTAAAAGGCAGTTGGGTACAAAAATGAGGCATTATATTGAGAGCACTTGAATAAAAGTTGATTTTTTTTTCAACTGAATTGTAAACTTACAGCTGTCATCACACAAATATGTCGTTCTGCAGATGGGTCCAGTTTCCTTGCTTGTGGAGATTTATTACACACATTATTATCTTCCCTTTGCTCTTGGTGACATATTCCCCTGCAGAAATTGGACTCTTGCTAACTTTCCCCATCCAAATCAGATATGAAAAACACTAAAAAAGAGAGAATTCACATTCAATTCACAGTCCTGAATAAAAAAAACTACACTGATTTTCATACTCCATCAATTCTCTCACACTTCTATCCACCTGAACTCATCTCTGTTGTGGGTAATACTGTGGAGTGTTAAGTGCTATCTATTGAGAGTTATTTTAATGAGAACAGCTAAGAGAGTTAAGAGTGAGTTTCGGCACAGTCTGTTACATAACAATTGGAGTGTGCTTTTTGAAATTACAGTGAATATGTTGCTAAATGATGACCTGACTCGTCTGTCCTTAAAAGTGAGAGGAAAACCTCTCACCTCTGGGACAGAAGCCTGGAGAGGATGGGAAAATACCACACGTTGGGGCTTTTAATAGAGTGACACTTGCCTTGGCTGAGAAGGGAGCGCTACACATCGAGAATGTGAAAAAACACCCACGTAATACTCTGTGACAAGAGGTCTTGAACTTTTATGACCGATAACCCAAATGAGTAATTTTGTCTCCAGCCTTGGGACCAACGCTCATTAGAATAAATTACTGGTGTTGTCATGGTGGGACCCAGCAGACACTGGCCCATGACCTGGTCCCGTCATACAGATTAAGAAGCTGGGCTCCATGGGGAAAGTCACACGTCCAGAGTGGGAAGTCAGTGGTGTTCCTTAGCGTGTGATGACTGTTACGTGTCACTGTGTGCTGTTGCTTCTTATTAGCTTCTCTCAAAGGACGCTCGTGTCCTCTGAGAGAAGCAGAGAGCAGAGGACCTGTAATCTGTGTGCTGGCTTTAAAAGCAACTAAACATCACAGCCCTGCCCCGTGTGATCTGTCTCATCTCTGGGACATGGCAGCGGCTCCTCGTGAGACAGGTTGATATACAGATGGATAAGGGAAGGAAGGACGGGGCTGTTTATTGACACGCAGTGGAGCACAGTGGGAGTGAGAACAGGCTGAAGGGAGGAAGGAGACAGCGGGAGAGATTACAGGTAAAGAAAGGACAAGGGTGAGGTGAGATGAGAAGACAGCAGTGGGGTTATTAATATAGTGAACTTCTGATAGAGAGTGGGAGGACATCTTTAATCCTCACTTCTCAACCTCTGGTTGTGTTCATGCCAATCAAGTTCAGTGCTGGACCTCATTATCTCTCTGCAGTCAGTCAACTTCTCACATGTAACCCAGCAGAAAGACCGGAGGGCAGCCTCCCTCTGGGCCCCTGTGTGAGCTGACTGACAGGGGCTGGTATTTGTGACCGTGCAGGGGAAGGGGCCGGGCCATCTGGCAGCAGCCCTCACAGCTGGAACACACGCTGTCTGCTGATTAAAGGCCGACTTTACTTTGACATAGTGTAATGACTGGTTGTGGTTTTGTTCCGTCTATTATTTTTTCTTCCTTTTCATTCTTGTTAGCAAAGCGATAACAAGATTTGAATTGCACAAAGAATAATGAATAAGATGTGATCGAGAGATCTTTTTTTGTGTGCAATCTGTTAGTATGGCATCAAATCTATTTCAGGATGCCATCTATCCATCCATCTGCTGTGTGACTTATCCTGTTCAGGGTCATGGGGGGGTGGGCGGGGTACACTCTGGACAGGTTGTCAATCCATCATGAGGCTCACACTCACAAACAAACAAATGCATTCACATCACTATGCATAATTTGGAGTTTCCAGTTAATCTAATCTGTATGTTTTTGGACTGTTGTAGGAAACTGGAACACCTGGAGGAAACCCCTCAGACTCAGGGGGAACATGCAGACTCCACACAGAAACAAAACAAAATAAAATGATCACTACAGATTCATACAGATTCAGTACTGTAAGACACGTTTGCTGTCTTCCCTCTGTCAGGTGATGGACCATGTCTTGAGCGCCCCGTCCCTCCATCCAAAAATCATCCTGTCAGCAAATGTGCTTACAGCCTTACTGGTCTCGTGTGCAACAAATTGCAACCTGTACACAACGGCAGAAATCCCTCACACACAAGGCAATCAGCTTTGATGTCGACATTTTGATTTCAAGACTAGAAACACAAGTAAAGCCAGCCAGATGCCTGCACCACTGGAATTCTTCTCTTGAGGTATATCAACAAATTATGAGCAACACGAGGAAAATGCAACATTAAGATGCTTTAAGTCCCATCAGGCTGTTCTGTTTCAGCGCTGCTTCCACAAAGAATCAAGTTTAAATACTGCAAACAAAGGTCACAACGCTCGAATGATACTTTTCTGTTTTGCCACAAAGGTGAAGCAGCTCTTAACCTGCTGGCATATGTCCAGCTATATAGGTCAATATGAGCCCAGTCTGAATGCTGAATAGATACATTGTGTCACATTGAAGGTAAAATGCCAAGAGTGCACACCTTGGGGATTTACTGTCATCCACTATCACACTAATAGAGTGGTACAGTATTGGCTTTTTGTCTTGGAGAATAGGCTAGTTTGATTCTTTATAGATGTTCAATTGATACATTAACGAGCACATATCATTAGCTTTCTATTTGCATAAACAACTATATACTGCTTGACACATCAGCTGCAGGCGGGAGTGCAAATGAGAAATGAGCGAAGAAATCATTTCAAAGATGAATCAATCTGATATAAAACACCAAGGCCCAAGGGACAGGACGTCTCCAAAGCTTTCCATTAATAGTAAGACAACACAGCTAGGCTAAAAGCATTCACAGGATTCTCAGCCGGATTCTTCTCGATCTTTTTCAGCATTGTGCTTAAAGTCATATTTCAGTCTTTTGTCACACACTGGATTCCTGTCTGTGGCATAACGTACTCTGGCAACAATCATGATTTACAAGTGCAGACAGACAGGAGAGCGAGCAGAGAAAGAGACCTGAGACTCAGGGCCATTTGATATTGAGTGCGATATAATGCATGCTTGGTTTGAGACTATTTATATTAGACTCTCTATTTCAACTTGGCCTTATGGCAACTCAGATGGGTACAGCTGCACAGCATGAACAGGGACTGAACCTGAATGTGATGAGCACATTAGCAGACAGGCCAACAAAAGAAAAACTACTCTTACAACACAACATAAAGCACTTTTCCTGGATTATAGTTATTAATATACAGCACAGTCAGAATACAGCAAAATGCATTATCTCTTTGTGGTTTTTAAGCAGACTGGAGCCTGTTACCGCAGATGTGGACAGTATAATGCACATTTCTCATTACAGCACAGATATATTGATGCATAACATAATGTAACCTAATGCAAACCAACACTTTGGCTTTAAAATTTACCAAAGGGTTTACTTGACACCTCTTTGACAATCCCACCACAAACTACATGTGATACCGTAAGCTTCACTGAGGCAGAATTTATTGCATGGCTGTCAGATTGGATCGCATGACACAGACATGTATTGGACTTAAAACAGACCGCAACATCATGAACTATAATGCTTAATAAATAAAGTGCCTCTACTGTAAGAAAAAAGTGTAGCAGAAGTCAACAACGATCGTGCCATCTTAAGTGAAATCATCACTAATTATTTGGC
>JAPZEA010000002.1:23448284-23459706 GCA_029783685.1 Heniochus monoceros | reverse complement strand
GCCTGCAAATTGTTACTGGGTTACCTCTGCAAATTCCCTAAATTGACAGCTTATGAATAATAGGTGGCGTTTAAAGGAATGTTGTGCTGGTGTGAGTAACATCAATTCGCTTCTGTAATCATGAAAAGCTTTGATTACTGAGCATGGCAAAGACTCACACAAGGAATGTCCCCGTTTCAGCCTTTATCGCTTCCAATTTATTATAAACATCCGACTAAGCCCACACAAACTTAACGCACAATACAGCACATCCCAACACTGATGCGTAGGATACAAATAGAAGCTGCTCTGATTATTACTGACGTGGAAGCAGCCAAATGTAAGCAGGTATACAGCATGTGGAAGGAAAACTGCCATCAGTTGGCAAAGGACGCACACGAAAACCCACTCACATGTTTGCATGCAATCGCATCTAAACAAGACGCAAGAATCGACAAACCAACAAAGACCTTGATAGAGAAAAATGCCATGACAACACGTGTGTGTGACTGCAGTTTGAGGCTTCATCAGTGCTAAGTGGCAAATAAATCACTGCACAGCTACTGTAGGTCTGTGCTCCCTCTCAGTGTGTACCATTAATCCACGACTACACCCCCACCTCACCCTCTCTCCTGCTCCCCTTTCATCAGACAGAGGTGGGGTCGGGGCCACACAGATCCAAAGAAACAATGCCATGAAAAAAACAAACATCCTAAATGTATCAATAACTATGACTGTCTGAGCAGCATCAGTAGCGGAGCAGCAACAAGTCATATGTAAAACTGCTTTGGGAGGACAGATGACCTCCCTCCATCACTTCCACCCGAGGCTGGAGCTGGACATCGCAGTATGTTATCTCCTCGCTTCCCTTGTCCCCTGTCATTGGTATGGACACTACGCGACGACTGCTGCCCCGTTTGGATGGAAATGGCACAGGGTGGTGTGCGATGCCCCCAGATGGCACCACCAGCTGTGTCAATAACAAAGAGATGCTCTCAATCTTTACTTGGAATGAGAGCGTCAAATGTAGACAGCTTCAGTCAATTATGAGCATGCATAAACGTATGTGGATGTATGGGGCGTGGGTGGGAGCGAATATGCACGGACACACGGCTCACGTATGCACAAACACACAAGCAGACTGAGCAAGGACAAAGTCATTAGAATATTATAATAGACACATATATACTCGCAAGACACACAAAGGTTAGCTGTGCACAACCACGTACACGAATACACACACTCTCCTCCTTCCGACACCCACACTCTCAGCTGTTTCTACCTTTTCACACATAGTCTGCACGCACACACACATACGCACAAAGGAAGAGATCATGTGGCGGCCTTACAGCTCACCCAAACACAAGTAATCTGTGTCATTGTGCTTTACTATTAGGAATCCGCTATCAGTCCTTCCATCTCTTTGCCCAGTCTTGTTTTCCCTCTTCCTCTCTCCTCACTTTACAACATATTTAACTGTTCTCTCCCAACTCAGGCCCACCTCCACTCTGAGAGGAAAACAACACAATGAAAACGTAAGGCATAACATAAATCTATCAGGATGGTAATTTAATTTAATTTCCTGCTGGCTGCTTTCTTTTTCCACGGTGTAATATCTGGAGTTGGTTTCTCCAGGAGTAGTGGGAAAAAGGCTGATGTGGAGCTTTTTTGCCTGGATACCATTTTCCAGAGAAAATGAGATCTCATTAACTTATTGATTAATTGTGTAATGTAGTCTTTTGGTTGTTTTTTCACTTGTTTCCCATGCGGGTCCCAGGGCAGCTTTCCAGCCTCACTTCCGCAGTGGAAGGGAAGACTGGGATACAGTTGTAGGAGCCTGTGATGTGCATGCGGGTAAGGATGCGAAGGCGTTTGTATCTCTGATGCTACTATGCGTGTATGTGAGCTTGAGCCTATAAATTCATACATGTCAGCATGTTTTGGCCATATTTGCACACGTGTGGCGACCATTCACATGTTGAGGCATCTCTAAGCATGAACATATCTTGTGTGTGTAAAATGTAACGTGTCTCCAGCCGGCATTTTGATGTTGCTGTGTTGCGTTAATGTTTTCCGCGCCTCCCTAGAACAGATGGATAGATGTTGAGATAATTACTAGCAGAGTCTTGGGGAGTCAGCCATGGGGGCGGAAGGCCTGCTGAGTGGGTGGTGGAGCGCCTTCCTGCCCCTCCTTTCACCACTCTCTCGCTCACAAACGCACGCGAATGCATCAGCACACAAAGGCCTGCATGCACATAAAAAAGAACGTGCAGCCATGCACACACACAACCACGGTGTAAGATACGAGTGCACGAGACAAAACACAAAAAAGTTAGTGTGCCAACCCTTTGCACACACATGCATATGCGATATGCAGGACATCGCCATCGCAACCGGAGGATAAAGGTGCTGTTGTAGCCAGGCAACAGGTTTCTCTGGCACCCACGCACTTGGAGGCAGCCAGTGCTCCTACGATCTCTCAGTGACTGCCTACCTCATCCTGAAGTCATACACCCTGTTCTACTCCAAAAGACAAGGAGGCAGAGAAAGATTCGCTAATGGAGCTGAGGACACGGACGGAGTTAGATGTCAGTGGAGACAGATACAATGACCTTCTACTCCGCGCTGAATGTGAGGTAGTGAATGCGCAAGCTGAGCCGCAGGTGAGATATAACTAGCTGAGACTTCAGTACAAAGCACTACAACTACTGGTGGAATCTGGTATGGGTGGTCAAGTAATGTGTCTGCTGGTCTCATTAAGTCTGTGTGACCCTGCCACAAATCTGCCACCATCATGGAACACCTCCATGTACCCGCTACTGCAGCAGCCCAACATAGCTCATTAAGAGACTGAGAGCGAGGGAGAGAGACAGAGCTCCAGATAGAGATACATGGAAAGACAGTGAGATGGAGACAGAAAGAAGAATGAGAGTAATAGCTCTTATATTGTCAGGCAGGCAGCTCTGCTCCATGGCTGTACTCTACCATAGTAGGCCTCGCTTTCACAACCCGTGCACAGGACCGATAAAAACACCATTAACATGAAAGGATCTTAATTGAGAGGGGATGCTTCATGCAACGAGGATGAGCCTGGGAGTGCAGGGGGAAACCGTGTTCCTCTCTGATAAAATAACCCACACCGAGGAATGGGGGCTTCAAAGCCTGTCATACTGGAGGAGAGAGCAGAGCAGACAGGGGCGCAGGTATGGGAAAAGCCCCCCTTTTCCACTTTTACTCTGAGGAAGGAATGGGGAAAACAAACAAAGGAGGAAAGAAATGAGACAGTTCTTCATGGGAGAATTGGACTCGCAGGCTACAGGGATATCCATTGCAACACAAAATATTATGAAAGCAGGAGCAGCCAATTGTTTTGTCACAATCATTCAGCAACAAGGTATAAATACAGAGGGGAAGTGCATGTGTTGGTGTATTTGCGATTGTGGATGTATCTGTGCCTTTATGTTTTTGCGTCTGCCTACATTAAATCATAAATAGCGTGTGAATGAGTGTCTAGAGGCAGATTTCTGTATGTTGGCTGGCCTACGCACATCAGTTTGCATGCAGAATGAGCGCAATGAGCTGAGAGTGTGAGTCTGAGTGCATCTGCTATTTTGACTGCATATTCATGCTGTCTGTGCTTGCAATGACTATTAGAATTGGTGGTGTGCATCTTTGCATATATCTGTGCAGTTTCATGTGCAAGAAGGAGACCCGTGTGGTATATGCATGCGTTTCATGTCGTGCGCTGTGGTCCACTGAACGGGTGCGAGGGGTTATTAAGGCCCTGCTCTCTCGGCTGTGTGAGGGCAGTTGCCCTGGCAGTGGCATGGTGATGGATGGCATGGGGTGCCAGTCATTAGGCAGCCTCCTGGCCTCTGGCACTGAGGTTGCACTCTTAAACACCGACCTCCCCCGCCTGTCCCCAAACACCACTGCTCATTTCAAGGTCAGCTGCCTCTGTGGTGCTGTAAGTTCACCTCCACAAGGCACAAGACTTCTTCCTTTTGTTTGGAACCTTTATCGCTCACTGCCAACGGGTGTGTTTTGGAATGTGGGGGTGGCTGGCTGGTGCCATGCCTCGTGCAGACACACATGCAGCGCATGAACACACACAGACACACATACAAGCTCGCACACACACACCGAGGTAAACAAAACCTCACGTCAAACCCTCCCAAAAAGGCAGCAAACAGCCTGAAGCTCCTGTCTAGGTAGCAGAGCAATCCCCTATCTGAACTTGTTTTCCCCCCTCTCTCTCCGGGTCCTCCATGACAAACTCTTTGTTTAAATGTTCCCAGTTTAGAATACAGACACCCTAATTGGGGTGTCTGGAGTCAACGCTCAACTTAACTGCTACAGTTCACCCTCTACTGCACCCGGCTCTCCACCAACTACAACACTGCTTGAGTGCCAAGCTAAAACGCTGCCCGGGGTGGGTACCAATCCAGGGGTAAGAGCCAGTTTACAGAGGGTTTCTTAATATGAATTGCCTCGATTGCCTCTGTCCAAGGTCTGTGAGAGAGATGGCAGAGCAGGAGGCACAGCAGGCGATCCTGATTTAGGGAAGATTCATACTCCACCTCTTTACCTCCACTACTTAGTGTACTGGCTGGGAGATATGAAAGGCAGAACTTGGAACTTTTGAGGAACAGGAAGAGGCCAGCATGTTTGAGCGTGTTTCAGAGGAAGCCAGGGGCTGAGGCCTGTGATGTTTAATTCAGTAGCACATAATCACTCAGATGGAGTTGAGAGCGGGGCTTTAAATAACTCAGCTTAGAGGGGCAGAACTACTTCAATCTGGGTGGGGGAATGCAAGTCTGTGCGTATACGTGTGTGCGTACGTGCACGTGTTTGTGCACTTGTGTGTGTAATTGTGCATATGTGAGTGCATTTCGCATTTCTACATGTCTGTGAGTGAATATGCACGAGAGTGCTCCTCTATTTTTGTGTGTGGCTCCTCCCTGCTTTGAAATATTTTATTTGTGCAGTGCACCACAGTAAAAGGTGGAGTGTGTTTGTTGCTGTGCCAAGCATCTGCATGCATTACAATAAAAGTGCAAAAGGCCAGTATTCCGAGCCTGAATATGGAGGAGCATTCTGGATGCCAAGCAGGCAGGCAGTAAGTCAGGCGGTAAGCCGGGCAGTGAGGCATTGAAGCCCCTTTAGCCGCCACAACTCAACTCACAGTTTACTGCCTACTTATTCTTCCTAAGGCCCTTACAGAGCACACTACCCTCTCCATTAGTTGTAGTGGTCCCAAGTGAGAGGCCACGCTGCCCAGGGGCAAGCTGAGAAAAGGCCATCAGGAGCCCATCCGGCTGCCATAATGGCCTTGGCTGAGCCCATGGCACTGATCCTAATATTCAGTGGCCATCCAGGTGACACCGAGCCACACTGGAATAAAAGGAGGGAGAGGAAGTTACTGAGCTCTCTCTGACACAGGGAGGATTTAACCGTGTGCTCTCTCTCATGGTTCTTTTCTTTTGTTCCCGCCTCAAAATAACCTCTCAACCTCTGGCTTTCTCCGAGTCTTTTCCACTTGCTTGCTCTCTCATTGTCATCTCTTCCTCCTAGGGCATAGTGCAATTCATTTGGAGGAGGAAAACACAGCTAATGCCATCTCTCTCTACTCCCTCTCTTATGCTCTCGCTCCCTTTCATATCGGTGCTGAGTATGATTTGTTTGTGTGCGTCGTCTTTCTCACCGTGCCAGTCGACAAGGCGTGCTATTTATGTGCCTCTGCCCGTGTCTGTGAGCGAATCAGGACTTCACAGGAGCAGCCGGGGGAGAAAGATGTGCTGGTGCATTTCTAAACAGGGAGTCACAAGGAGGACTGATGTGTGTCCAGCAGCAAGACAGTCCAACCTGGCTACTATCTTCTTCTGCAATGGCCCACTGAACAACAATAGATAACACCGGTTTTCAGCATCAACAACAACAACTGTTGAGGTTGTAACGGGAAACAGAGCCAGTCAAGCGCAAACTAGTAGAGCATAAATTCACATATATGCACATATAGATACGTACTCACACTACACGCGCATCAAGAGACTTACACACAGTGACAACAGCAATGGCCACAGGACTGCTGAGCCTGTGTGCTCTGTCAAGCATGGTGAGGGGCTCATTATTATTACTGGGCTGGATACTGGAGCAGCCCCAGAGCTCAGCTTGGCAAGACCTCTCTCTGGAGACACGCACATACTGGCCTCTACACACACACACACACACACACACGCAGACACACACACACACACCATACAAATGGGTAATCAAACGTCTGCCCCTGGGAAAAAAAATGCTCAAATGGTTCCCTAGCAACCAATGGTGTGTATTGGGTCCACATGAAAAATGAAAAATAAAGACAGTGTGTGAGTGTGTGTGAGAGAGCGAGAATAAAAGAATGAGGTTGAGATTAACAGTGCATATTAAAGAGAGATAGAGGGGTTTATGGGGTGAAGCACGGACTGGTCAGAGATAAGAAGTCGTGAATGGGATATGAAAAGGTAATGAAGGGAGAAAGAGAAAAGGCGCCATCAGAAGTCTGCCAATCTGATCGACAAACACAAGCATTTCCCCAGCCTCTCTACAGGGGCAGTGTTTACTGCGAGTTGATCCACGGAGCAGGTCCACCGCCAGTTAAGGTCATGGGAATGTGTTACCAGCTCAGAGAGAGATCATCATGGGAATAAATCGGTATCTTAAACACGGTTACAAATATGTAGCAGCGCTGCAGTGGAGGGGATTATTCAAGAACCAAAGCATAGGCTTCAGAAAACGTCCTAAAACGCAGCGCTGTGTACCACACCGGGTTCAAATGCAAAACACAGGGGGGTTGTGTCTACAAAAGGCAGACAATCAGGTGAGAGTAGTGGTTTGTAAAATTGCTGCAGAGAACTGTACAAAGAGGCGTAGCTGAATCTCTGGGGCTCGAAACAGCCTTTTGATCATTGCTTAACATTGTAACTAAAACACAGCAAGTCCCCTTTAAAAGTGATCCAACAAAAGGACAGAGTTACATTTTATTTGTTTATCTGCGTGCGAGTGGGTGAAATGCGAGGAGCAAAGCAGCGTGTAATAGTGTGCGTGTGTGTTTTCCATAAGATACTGGCGTGTGTGATCGTGTGTGTGCGTGCATGTTTGGTACATCTGTCTGTAAAAATTGTGTGTGTGAGGTAGTGAGAAGCATGCTATCTCCATCCAGCAGCTGCCACAAAGAGGCTTCCCAAAACAAGCGCAGGGCCATGACAGAGACAGAGCGACCGCAGCCTTCTGGTGGTGTAATAGGAAATTAATTGAGACCATCAATATGGTATTAATCATTAAAGCACAGGTGCTGAGGTGGCACTTTGCTGACTGCTCTACTGTTGGCAGCACTCACATACACACACACTGGGAAAGTTTGACCTGCTGTTTTGCAAAAATGTAGGTGGGGACAAAAAGAGAAGTAGAGACAAAGGAAAATGGGAAAAAGGAAAGTGTGTGTCATAAATTTGAAGACATAGAGACAGTGGGACAGTTTTCAGACACAGCAATCCAAGGTCATTGCTGCTTTGCCTTGAAAATGGTTTGTTTTCACCTCTTTTGAGCTCCCTCAGATAGCGACTAAATAGCGAGACAGAAATTGAATAGGAGTGGGTATTTTAAAAGACGCTAAAATCAGAAAATGTCAGGTAAATTTGGGGAAATATTCATCAACTCCCTGGGAAGCCATGTTTCTTATAGCACCTAATCCTTCGTGAGGCAAAGCACAGTGAGGACTGGAGTGCCGGTGTTAATCAGCCAGAGGAGAGCCAAATTGCAGCAACTACATTAAGCCGTTAAGCACACCACGTCTCCAAATTGTTGAAGGTGTCTCACTGAGATGAATGCTTCTTCTTATGAATAATACATCACACACATGCACAGACAAAACCAGGCACATGCTTTATATATGTGAGCGCACATGCAGATGCACACGCAAACACATGCAACACAGTGAGTGTCTCTCTCTGAGACAGTGCGACAGCTGTGCAGGATGGGGGGGTCTGACAGGGCGGCGTTCACGACGTTTTCTTCAGGCCGAGTGAAGTCCGCCATCGGCTAGCCTCCGCGGACACTTTTACACCAAACCCTCATGTCTGTCAGTGTCAGTGTTGAGGCTATGAAATGTTTATGATTCAGGAGCTGTAGATAAGATGGAGATTGATCTGGATTGAAAGGCAAATAAGATTTCCAAAGCCCAGAGTCAGCTGAAAAGCAGGCAGAGGGAGCAGAGGGGGGGGAAAGAAAAGAGAGTAAGAGGAGAAAATGCATTAACACAGGTCTGGCCCTGAGAGAGCATAGAGTAATGAGTACTTCCTCTACACGCGCTGAATACTGGGGGGAGAATACGGACATACCGTCACGACCAGCTGATTGATGCTGCGTGAGCTCGTATGTGTCCGTGTTTGATTCGTTTGATGCTCCAGACTTGCAGCTCTTGACTACTGCGCTTGTTGTGTGATGCGTTTGAAAGGCCGGGCACACCTAATGTCGCTATCGAAAAACAGCAGGTACATTCAGGCTTCTTGCTGGCCGAGATTTAAAATTTATGGCATCGACTGGAACTTGGACAGGTGCGTGTTAGGAAACGAGGGAAGGCATCCTATATGAAGTTTTCATGCGAAGGGCAGCGGCACACACGCCGAGCTAACTACTAGCCGCTAGCGCTGCACGCCATCAAAATAGCACTTCACGGGATATTAGGAGGCCATGGCTCCCTTTAACGCCATGGCGATAACATATCAGCTTTGATTTATGATGTCTAACAGCGGAACAAAAGGGGAAATGATGTCATCAAATAGAGCGTTTTTCAAAGGCCAGAGGAATGTGTGTGCACGCATTAATATGTGCATTTGTGTGTATGCATATGGGACGGATGGAAGGATAAGACCCTTTGATGTGTCCCCCGACGGCTCTGGCCAGCTTGTGGGAGAGGAACAGAGCAGAGGCCACCAGAGAGTTGGGGCCCAAGCCCGGGGCCTGTTCTCTCCCTCCCCCTCTCAGCCTGCCTTCCCCTCCCTCCTCTGATCAATACTGGGTCCTAATCACCGAGGACAGTATGGTAGTCCTCTCTTTCTCTCATCTCCTCTCTCACTTTTTCTTCTCGTGCTTTTACAACCTCTGCTACGCCATCTACTAGCAAAATAACACACACTTGTGTATTCTCTACGTGTGTGTGTGTGTGTCCATATGTGTCCACACCTTTGTGCCTGTTAGCCACACACGCTCTGCCAGTGTTTCTAAGCATATTTGTGAAAGGGAGTCAGCTTGAGTCTCTGTAAATACGCGAACAGGCTTATACAAGGCTGTTAAAATGTGTGCATGTGTCTGTGTACAACAAGATAAGACAATATCCTTGAAAAAGCAACACCAACATAAACCCCAGTGAATTATGAGCAGCATGCATAAACTTGAATAATAACACAGGCCCTCATTTTGGTGGCTTTATCCCAGTTATCTAATTGCCCATGTCTTTTTTTTCTCCTTTAATAAACTAATGAATGTGGCTGGATTGAGGCCTGGAATCACATAGGCAGCAATAAGTAGCACTGCTTTAAACCCCAAACTGCATCAGAACAGCTGAATAATTTGTAGGAGAAATAATTACGGGGCAGAAGAGCAGGCATCAATCCTGGAACACCGACAGTGCCCTCGCTGGAAACCACCTCACCCATAAGCCAAGGCTCCATTAGGTATTGTCTGGGGCCCACAGGCTAATTTGTTTGCATCAATAATACATTCAAAGGATTTATCTAACTTGCAAATGAGTGTTCATTTACTGGTCCAAGAGGCAGGGAGGAGAGCAGGCAGCAGGAGAGAAGGTGTGAAAGGCTGAAACAGCTGGTTGGGGCTAACTGGGACACAGTTAACCCTTTACCAGGCAGCAGGACGGTGGTCCATATCTACCAGTTAGTCGGTGGTATTCAGAAATGGTTGGTTCTGACATGCTTGGATAAGAGCCAGTGTTTATGTAGGGCAGAGACAGGCCAAGGTGCTGGTGACCAACCCTTGGAAAGGCATCAAAAATGAGGCAGAGAGCCACCGCACAGCCACAACTTATTACCTGCTGCACCGCATATTCTCTGATCGTATGCCAGGTGACAAAATGACAAAGAGGAGAGTATGTGCGCGTCTTTGTTAGAAGACGGGGATACGACATTAGTGAGACATGGTGGGCTGTCCTTGGGGGACTCTGGGACTCCCCGATGCTCTTTGATCTTTGTACTGCGCTGTCTCCCACAGGTGATACAGGGACACGAAAAGCCAAGAGAAGTGGAAAGAAAACCGAGGGAGGAAAAGATGAGGGTTATCAAGAGCGAGCTAGCGAGAGAGAGACAGAGGAGACGCGAGAGAGAGAGAGAGAGAGAGAGAAAGATGGGAGAGGAGGAAGGAAGCTGGCCATGAACATATGCTGCCTTTCTGTGCCAAGCCCCACTGGCTCAGGCAACCCACGCATACGCTGCACTGCTGCTGCTGTTGCCACTCCAGCCCTCTCCAACACCAACACCATGGCACTACTTAGTCAAACAAAGCTGGAGAGATGAATCTGGAAAGAGACGGGGTCTCCCCAGTCTCACCACTGCCAGGATAGGGCTGCTTAGCTTGGATAACACAGGCTGATTATACACGCACACGTACATATACAGAGTTGTGGCTTTCAGCTGTTTGGCTAGCCGCCCCCTAAATTTGTGACACTTCTGATGTGGGCCACCATACGAGAGAGGTTTTTATAATCTCTTTATGGGCTAGTCACTTTCACTTTGAATCACTTTAGTTATTGGTAGAAGCTGAAAAATATTAATTTGTGCAAGCCAGGCTATACAGCGGACAATAAAAAGACATTTTTTGCTTTTTTTTTTTTTTTTTCAATAAACTTGAAACCCAGCGAAATAATCTCACAATCTCTCTCGGGGTAAACAATCAGTTGTTAACAAAGCCAGGTAAAGCAAACATGTTAGACGACGGCTCCTTTAAATTAAACTTAAGGATGTGTACCATTGGTATCAGCTCATCTGATAGACTTCAATTCATTCAAAGTCAGACATGAAAAAATAAATCCTGCGTTAGTTTGGTGGACATTAGGCAGGAAAATCAAAAGATGGCTGAAGAATCTGAGTGAGGAGAATATTGTTGATACTGATTGCATTATCTGTTTAAGACTTGAATTTTAATGACTTCCATGTATTCTTCATATTGTGAGGACTCACCTTCCTCATGGGGACAAAACGCAAGTCCCCGTAATGTAAGTCATTAAGTTTTAGGGTGAAGACTTGGGTTAAAGTTGGGGTAAGGTTAGGTTTAAGTTCAGGTTAGGCTTAGGTTAAGGTTAGGGTTAGGGTAAGTCTCCAGGAAATGAATGTAAGTCTATGTAATGTCCCCAAAAATGATGGAAAGACGACCCTGTGTGTGTGTGTGTGTG
>JAPZEA010000002.1:23424780-23439876 GCA_029783685.1 Heniochus monoceros | reverse complement strand
GAATTACATTCGATTAGCACTAAACAAGAGAAGGGGACACGGAGCAATAGAATCAATCAGTGCCACCAGGACGGGCGAGATCCTCTGTGATGACGGCTGGAGAGACGGCGTAGCACTAAGCTCATAGAGGTGTGCCTTTAAGTATCAGCTGATGCACATTTAAGAGTGGATACATACTGTTATGATGTTTGTGATGACTCGTGAACCTGTGTGGTTTTCTTGAAAGTGTTGAAAATACACCACATTATGACACAGAGCCACATTTTTTTTTCTTTCTTACCACTGAAATGGGAACTTTTTTTGAGTGACAAACCACACAGTCCGCTCTGGGCAGCTCTCTGTCTCAGCAGCAATTTAGATTCATTGTTTGCAACCCCAGATAACTGCGGTGGTACTTTTCTTCAGTCTCAGCCATTTACGGGGATGGGCCAGACATTTTAAAGTGGTCTAATGCCATAGAGAGGTGGAGGTAGCGTGGCGGGGATGAGCAGATTGAGAGTAAGAGGTGAAAAGAACAAAAGAAAATGAATGGAGTGAGAGAGGACCCCCCTCGCAGGTCTTCATTTCTGTCCCCTGTCTCATTACCCAGGCTTTGACTCAATAAAGAGTGGATAAAGAGTGGATAAAAAGGCACACACCCACAGGCTAACCCCCCTCCCTCCTTAAAACACCTTTCAACAACCTCACTCCGTCTTTTTGCTTCTTGCTTTCTGGCTTCTTTTTTTTTTTTGCACTGTCACACACTTATCCAAAAACACACACACATATACACACACACTGTCCTCTTTCTCCCTATTCTGCTGTTATGTGTTTTTTTTTTCTTTTGCTTCAAATCTTTAAATCTATCTTTCTCTCCAGCTCTCCCTTCAGTGTTTTTTTAGCCCAACTTTTTAAAAGTTGTGTCCATCTCACTCGCTCTCTCATTCACAGTCTGTCTCTACCCTCTCTGTCCTCTGTGTTCCCTCCCTGTCGGTGCTGTGTAATAGGAGTTATTTTCATCCATATCTCTCCGTGACTGTGGCCGCTGGATGGCTGAATATTTACATTTTTCACTCACTGGTGACCTTTCCCTGTTGCCGCTCTGGGAGCTCCAGTCTCCTTGCTGCTCTGCTGTTGACAGACTACTGCCTGCAAATCTCATATGGACACAGCAAATGGTACACAGTGAGTCAGGGACAGAGGGTTCAGAGACTGTAGAAAGGTGGAAAAAGAGAGCGGGCATGAGAAATAGACTGTTGTAACCAGGGCTGACTGTCAGTTGTCTGACTGAAAATGGTTTGAAGAGACAGAGGTGCTGAAGGTCTATCTGCATCTGCAGAGATATGGACTGAAGTGGTGTAATCTTTTACCTCTGGTGTCATCTTGATTGTGGTTTCCTGTCAGCACAGATGGTCTGCAATAAACTGCCTGGAAGGAGATGTAAATCTGGGGCTCCAGGAAAGCTTAGTGCCAAGGAAAATACTTGTAAATAAATGCTTTTTGTTGGGCGGCAGAGGCACTTTTTTTTTTTTTGAATGAGCGGATATGTTAGCTGCACAGCAGAGCCTTATGAGTCATGTAAGGAGATCTGCTGAGCCGAGCGAGGAGAGGAGACACGAGGGCCAAGGATTGAACTAACCAGTTGTTCTCAGCTGATGCTCCACAGAAACAGGAAAGAAAAGTTGAGTCAGTGAACTCCTCAAAGTTTAATGAGTGTTTATGTGCTCGTATCCTGAAACTGGCGCGAGTGAAAATGAAGGCTGCAGTTTTTATAAGCTAGTGACCCAGTGTGGCCCCAGCTCTCTGTGTTAATCACTCTCTGTGCAGCGTGTCCTCATGTCTCTGAATGTCTGCATGTGTCCTTGTGTTATTGTGCATGTGTCAAGTGTAGCTTTGACCTGACTGCACTTGGAGCTGCAGCTATGCTCCCATTCATGCTCCTTTGGGCCTGAATTTGACTTAAAGGGGAGGCGTGTCTTAAAATAATGGCCATATATAAGTTGAAAGAGGTGTCAGCCGCTGAAATGTTCTCCCTCTCCGTCCCAATATAAGTTACGGAAGACAAATTCCACAGTCGTCCGTCCGTGCTAAAATGCATTTTGAAGTTCAGATGGAGCTAAAATGAGGATTCAGCAGTCTGAATTAGTCAAATCAAGTGGGCGTCTTCCAGATTTACAGTCTTTGTGTTACTATCCCTGCACTGCAGCTCAGCAAGGAAACGCAAAGACGGAAAGAGGGACTTTCATACCAGAAAGACTGATACCTACTTGAGTGACAGAAATTTAGAACGCATTTCTGCATGTAACAAGAAATGTGGATTTGTCCACCATCACTTACACTGAAACAGTGTTAGGAGGGGGGCTATTTTTGGCCATTACGGACAAGAGGAATGATTACGGCAGCCAGAAACTGTATCAATCCACATATTGCAATATCAGTATTATATTAAGATGGACTTGGAAAAAATGTGAACCTGTCCTTTAAAGGAGCTTCTAATACCTCCACAAAATGACACGAGATTTCCCTGACAGTTTGCAAATGGAAGCAGATCAGAGATAACACGCAGCATCGCCAAACACTACGAGAGCTTCCTGTGAAAATTCTGAACATATATCGCCGCGACTTCTGTTATTTCCAGAATCAGAATGATTATATCGCTGTTTTCCTTGCTTTCATTGCTTGGGCTTTTTAATAATACACCGCACCTCTCATCGTTTGGAAAACATATTTAAGTGAACGTAAGCCGAGCGGCTTCGCTGACTGAACTCAGGAGAACCAGGAAGAGACGTGCTTTTTGTCTGCTGGTGCTGTTATTACTGCCTGCGACACACACAGAGCCAACAGACACAGCCAGAGAGATATAAACAGTTGTTCTTTGAAAGCTTTTGTTTGCTGTGGGAACACTCTAATTATTTTGATTAGTATTTAAGCATTGTTGAGGCCAGTTTTTCCCTTTTGTCTTTTCCCAACCGGTCTGCTCTCCTCTCTCGCTAACAGACATTGTCAGTGGGGTTGGTTAGACTACAAATGAATTTGTCTTCTGGGTCTATTCAGTACAGCAGGGATGTTGTGACAATTCTTGCCTTCAGAAAATACAACTTGGAGAAATTGAAATGGAGGCAATTTAGCAAAAGTGTATTTATTCGAGATAGATAGATAGATAGATAGATAGATAGATAGATAGATAGATAGAAATAGCAGCAGCCCCACACACTCCTTTTCTGTGTGTGTGTGTTTTATGCTCCCTTAAAATCGTGTGTGTGAATGGTTGCACATATCAGGTACCTTCCAACAATAATGGCTGCCATGCTAAACGAGAATGATGAGATGTATTGGGGAGGTGATCAAAGGACTACTATTTACAACCACTCTCAGCCCGCGGACTTGACGACCCACTGTAAGCACACTATACTGTACAGGGAACGTCTTCCATCATGCTTTTACTGCCCATCACTGCAGCTGTTAGACAGGGGAGATGGCAAAGCTTTTAGCAGACTGAGATACCGTCCTCCTGCTGGACGGCGTGTATGGGCAATGCCATCAGAGAAGAGAATGACTGGGAAAGATAAGGGAAATGGAGGCTGGGGAGAGAAAAGAGAAGAGAGAGAGAGGCGGCGGGGGGATAGGTTGATGTCTGCCTGCTGGCTGTCAAAGGAAAATGCTTCGGTTAAATGGAAACTGATATCATGCAACTCATTCTAGTTCGCGCGGATAGGCTGGGAGAGTTTGGGAGTGAAACGAGAGTGTGTTGAGCTGTAGAGGAGGAGAAGAGGAGTTCTTACCTGGAGCAGCCAGTAGCACCTACGGTGGAAGGTGGGGATGATGGAGGAGTGTACGTAGCAGCCATACAAACACTGGAAGGAAGTGAAACAGAAGAGGAAGAGAGAAAAGAGGGACAGAAAGAAAGGACGTTACACTACTGTAAAGCACAGACAATAGGCTGACCTCTCTGCTGACCATGACAGCTGTGACCTTTGAACCCCTGACCTCTTCCCTCCTTACGGTAACTCCCACACGGACCTGCTGGCAGATGGTCGTGCTATTGTTCTCAGAAACAAAGCTTGAAGGGGAAAGGGGACGGGGTTAACCGGAGAACACCTCAGCACTGTCCCAGCACCACCATATGACTCCTTCCTTCCTTTCCTTCCCTCTCTTGCACTCTTATCCTGTCCTGCTTGGAGAGAGCCCCTGACAGGATGATTCAGGTGCTCCTTACTCCACCCCTCCCCCTCCCCTCCCCCCCACCACCCCGCAGGGCACCCTGGCACATAACTAAAGCACAGCGTTATTAATATCCTTATCGTAAACAGATAATACTGTGCCTGGGGGCTTGTTACCGTGGAGAGAGCTAGGCAGGGCTGATAACGCCTCCCGGTATTGGACAGAGGGGCCAGGAGACATTTTTCAACAGCCGGCTGCAGAGGCAAATGCAGCGGAGCACCGTGCAGCGAGGAACAGGAGCAAAGCAGCGCTTATCCTCTTCCACTCCTCTCTTCTCCTCAATCCTTCTCTGGGAGACCCGCGGCCCCGGCTCCCAGGTGACCCAGAGGGATGGCTAGCCTACTTTTGCTTGTTTACAACACGAGTCTACAGCATCCTCTCCCCCCAGCCCTCACCAGCCAGGAAAGAGGCTGTGATTTTGTGCGATACAATATTTGTGAAAGGTGAGGGTAGGGTGGATTGCTCTTAAGACAGGATGCTTTGCTCTTACAGCAATAAATCAAACAAGCGGGTCTGGAGGGTTGAGCTTCACTCCAATCCACTTTGGTATAACTGTTTGTTTAGAAATCAGGAGAAATCACAGCTGGGATGATGCATACGCTGTTAGTCAGAGTGTGTGCACGCACAGACAGTCGCACACATACACTGACACGGCTTCATTATTCAGTAGTTGTGTGTTCAATAAGTTAAGGTGGGTTTCCTTGGGCGCTGTAGATGTGAATGGGTCGGCAGGAGGGAAGGGGGCAGGAGCGGGGGAAGAGGGATGGAGGGTGATGGGGCATGGGGACGTTGGACCACACTGCTCGGAGGACCATGTGATAAATAGCTGCCTTGAAGTGTGTTATGTGCTCGTCTTGTTTAACTAAAACCTAGTTAAAAGGAACAGGGCCTGCAGAGGAAGTCAGTCTGTACAAACACTCATTTGCCAACATCAAACCGTCTGATTAATTATACAAGCGTAGCACGGCACAGCTACATGGACTGGGAACATGGTGGGAGACACATTACAAAGCTAAAAAAAAAAAAAAAACCACAGATGCACAAACACGTGTGTGTGTGGCTGTGTGTGTCCAGCACATTCACACGCACACACATCCTATGACCAATTCACAAACAACAAAAGTCAGATCAGCCTTGCCTGTTTCTCCAGGTGTTCCATTGTTCCAATCACATCTATTGTGAACTGATTTCAATACTACCAAACTCTGCGTGTGAGAGTTTGAGATAGTGAAGGCATGCAGACTTCCTCCTGTTCTTATTTTTTGCTGTACTCTCATCCATTACAGCTGTCTGAAATAGGATGTATGCCTCCTCCCACTCCCATAGCTCTGCCATCCATTACTCCACGCTGGCAACAGACAGACACTTCCTCCCACTCCCACAGTGCATTGAACATCACATTACTACAGTCAGCCACAACTGCTAGCAGCTCACACATTTCTGCTGCGCAGTTTTGTTAGTATTTATGTCATAAACTATACTTTGTGCTCTTTTGAGGTATTAGGCAGTTGTGATGCAATAAGGCATTAAAGTGCTCATGCATTTCACTACAGTCATGTGTTGCAATACTGTTGTGGAAGGTGCTTACAAATAAAAATGCTACCATTCAATATTTGACTTTAAATTTCGACGCCAACGCTGATATGCATACGGCGTAACATTCATTTCCTCTGCACACAGAAAAATGGCAGGCCTGTTTTTAATGCTGCATGTGCGCTAAATAAACTTGCTATCTTGTTAATTCTGATTACAGAGAATTTATTGATATATCATGGTTAATACTACTCTAGCCTAAAGCGCTGGGCCCACTGAGAGCGGGCTGTGGTGTGGCTGCGTGCAGTTGGATGAGGCTATGGCAGGATTGACAGGTGGGCCAGTGCAACAGGCCTCTGTGCATTTGCGGCTGCAGCTGTTATTTGTGGTGCTGTTGTTGTACTAAATCATACCAAAAGGTATTTCTAAGATTTTGCTGAATGGCAGGCAAAATATTAGTCACACTTGTTAATACAAGCTTCCTAATACATAATATAATAAAAGGCAGGCTTTGAAGGTAGGGCTTATTGCATGGCATTGTTTTTTTATTATATTGAAACACCGTTTATTTAGCTAAATATACTTATATCTGGCAACTGAGTGAGCACAATTATGACTAAAAACAATCCACTTTGACTGCATGTGTAAAAAGTATACTGTGTATCTCGTACATTTACTATACATGTCCTTTATAACTGAAAGCAGACACATTTTAGACAATAACTATGAATTATTTTATTTTTGCGCTATTTTATACACATTTTTATACTACACACAGGATCATTTTCAATCAACTGAGATGAATTAAGTGAAAAATTCTACAAGTGTAATTTCAGATGTTTAAATTCTGACGTCATCTTTCATCTATCTCAAACATTGAAGGAACCAAAGGACTTTGCTGGACAGAGATAGAGACTGGAAAAATAGACTGAACCACTTACCATCCATTTCATCTATGGGTATTTGTCCAAAAATGTGCAGGTATGGTCTGTAGAACACTCGGCGGAATATCCAATTAGGGCGGGGATCATACGAGTAGAGGAGTGCCTGATTGGCCACTCCATAGGCCATGAGCCACACCACCAGAAAAAAAAGGAAGAAGAAAACGTCCTTCATCTGAGGGAAGCAATGAGACCAGAGAAGGATGATGTAGGATCTGCCCTGGTGTGAGGTCATGATTAAGACATTGTCATTTCAATTATATGTGCTGTTTCTAGTCCAAACGTTATAGGATCCATTTTAATGACATTTAATCATAACTGTAATGAAACACATTAATTATGTGTGTATTGCATAAATGGTAAATGGACTGTGTAATATAGAGCTTTTATAGTCTGATTACCACTCAAAGTGCTTTTACAACACGTGTACATTCACCCATTCACACACACATTTATATGATGGTGGCTAGGCCACCTGCTCATTGTGAGCAGGTGGTCACACACACTCACACTGATGGCACAGCATTGGGGTTCCCCAGAGCAATGTTGCCCAGGAATTCCGTCAACCTGTACACTGCCGAGGCCAGGGATTGAACAACTCACCTTCTGATAAGTAGATGACCGCTCTACCTCCTGACCCCTGTAACTATTTGGTTTAACTTTTGTTTGGTATGATTGATGTTTGTGTTTCACATTGCACCATTAATTTTTTTGTTGCCCATAGTTTTGTGTGTGCACTTACTCACCATTTTGCCAACAATGATGATCTTGGGCCCAAGCTGTTTGTGGACCGCAAATATATGGATCAGTCGAAGTGTGAAGACCATAAAATCTATGGCCATCACAGCTCTGCCAAACTCATATGACCAGGGACACATTCTGTAAAACAGTGCAATCAATCACTGACCTTATGGAATGCAATATATTCATCTGCATGAACATCATGAAAATAAGAAAGTCATATATAAGAAAAAGTGGGTAAAGTGTTGGTAAAATGGTTTTTGAGGCTGTTAGCAAAAATACATGAAGGACTGGCCCCAGAGTTGCAGAGTTTAACCTCTGCTACCATGGTTAGGGTGAATCCTCCTGTCAGTATCACCTGCAGCACAGAGCCAAAGTGAAGAGAAGAATGGCTGTGAGGTCACACTTGTTCCACACATCCTGGATGTATTTCCTCATCTTCTGTAGCACAAAAGTACTTCCCACAAAGAAGGTCTGTCAACCAGATAGAGAGGAATCATTATTGTATATGAATGAATCTGTGCAAAGTACAGTGTATCTGTATCAGTGAGAGAAATGTGTATTTTTGGTGATGTGGTAACTAATTACCATTCAGAATTAATATAGTGCTGCATTAATAGTGATGGTGGGGAAAAGAGAGAAAGAGACCAATAACACAAATAACATAATAGTATATGATGGTATAAGTATATGGTATGTGTATGATAGTATATTTATATATTAATATATGACACTATGTACATAATCACAATGATATGTATATATTACTACTGCTACTACTACTACTACTACTAATAATGATAATAATAATAATGAGCGAATATGCATGTGAATGCCAGTGTCTTGACAACCAACCTGCCGAATCTCTTCACATACTAAGGTAAAAACCCAAAAGTAAAGCACAAACTCCAGAGTGGTGGGGCCGTCAGAGTGTGGGGGCTTGAAGTCCACCAGCAGAACATAGGCAAAGAGCCAGAGGAAGAGGAAGTACATCAGCACATTGCCAAGGAATGAGGTGACAGGGGCAAGCCAGAACTGTCTCCACCGTGACAAAATAAACGGTCTCTTGGATTTGGATGACAAAGAATCTGAAGTGAAGAGACAAGCGTCAAAATAAAACAACAACCAGTCATACAAATATATATACACACACTCACTCTGGCACACAATTGAAAAAGAAAATATTAACATTCACCTGAATCCTTCAATAAAGGTGCAGACATATACTATGACACACAGCTTAACTGCTTCAATTGCGTGTCACTGTTGCTGATGCTTTCAGCATCTCAGAAGAAGCTGTCTTCCTGCAATTTTCTGCACTAGTGTCAATATTTAACAGAAAATAATGCCATTCAGCCAGCCTTCCTTTGCTACTTATGTGGGTCTCGGCGGCAGCACGATAATTAAGGTTGGATTTGACTGTAATACCTCTAGAGGGAGGCATCTAGAAGGCATTCTAATCAGTTGCCCAAGCCACATCAACTGGCTTCTTCCAAGTGCAAAGGAAAAGTGACTCTACTTTGAGATCCATCTGCATGTCCAGGCTCTTAAACCTGACACTTGGATGCCATCCAGTTGGTACCCAGTGCTTATGACTGTGAAGGCTGCATCATAGATTGACTGGTAAATTATGTCTTCAGCTCCCTTTTTGCCACAATGTCCATATTGCCCTCAGTCACGAACAAGACTCTGAGCTACTTCAACCCCTTCAATTGTGGCAGTAACTCAGTCTCAACCTGAATGGGACAATACACTATTATATAGTAGTATACTAAGTACCATGGCCTCAGACTTGGAGGTGCTGACTGTCAGCTACAAACTATGCTAATGCATACTGGATGTCATGGTCTGCTGAAGCCAGCAAAACTACATGATCAGATAGAGTCCCACAGTCTGATGGAGCCCAATGGTTATAGGGAGCGTGCTTGGCTTCTTGCTAGAATACAGACACAGCTCTCACTCTGGTTTTACAAGAAAAAGATGACACTAAACACCCCACACAAGATGCCCCAAGGGACATGGTGGAAAGGCCCTGTAGACCAGATGGGGGGGCCTCCCCCAACCCCTCCCTACTGTCATGGTTGATGGGCAAGCAGGGTAAAAGGGATAGCAGGGATTCAGGGGACCTGGAAACTGAAGAATGGAGCTGGGTATCTCAGGCTGATGATCTGGGGGCAGGACAGACGCTGAGCAGGAAACCTCAGGTGGACACCTGGGGCCTGGAGAGAGGCAGAGCTGTAGACCTCAGGTGGATGGCCTGGGTCAAGACAGATGGGTGGAGCAGGCCTGGAGAGCAACCAGGCGGCAAGGCTGGAGGAGGTTGACCAGAAGCCAGGATAGATTGGCAAAACTGCTTGGGAGGTTAGGCAGGATGACAAGGCGAGACCTCTCTGAGGTCGTGGAGGTGAGCTGGTGGAGCCAGGGAAACTGGAGGCTGCTACAGCATAAGCTCAATGGGTTCCTGCACAGGAACCAGGGACTGCTGCAGCTCAGCAGAACAGTGGATTGCTGCAGAACAAACTTAACAGCTTTATGCAGCACAGGAACAGGGGACCACTACAGCTCAGGAAAAGGGGGCCAAAAGGACCCAAAAGCAAATGACTGAGGCAGATATAGTGCAGTTCAATTATTTAATAATATTAACTGAGGTACATAGGCTTACAGAGTAAGTGAGGCATACAAGAGTCAAAACCCAAACCAGCAGTCCAATACCAGCAAACAAATCCAATAAGGAGCGGGCAGGATTGGATGACACACAGTTTCTAAAAGTTCAGACCCAGAGCAACACAGAGCATAGCACCAAAATCTGTTACAGGATTACATAAATAAAATTGCCTCTTGGAACCTGGAAATTCAAACTCAAAGAGTTTGAAATCAATACATTTCAACAAATAAAAGCTAGCACACACATTTGCACCTTTTCTTGGGAGCCGCCTCAAGCAGCAAATGCATCAGGTTGAATACTAATTCTGGTATTATCTGCTCCCGATTCCACCCTAACATCTCTGTAACAGCTGACAGCCTGTGTGAGTTAACTCCTTCTGTGACTTCTAGCACTGGAGGGGGAGAGATCAGTCATGCACACCGTGTCTGACACTGACAACCTTGCCACCAGATGCTCTTGAATTATACATTCGCTGATCGATCAAAGGTGCTTAAGTAATAGAACTCCAGGCGGGTCTGTGTTACAGGGCTCCAGTTACATTGGCAGCCTGACCTAAATTTAGGGAAGCTGGAAGACTGATTTCTCAGTAAATCGAGAGATAGTAGAGCACAGCCTCCCCAGAGATTGGCGTTGCTAAAAAAAAAAAAAAAAAAACCCTTCCTTTCTCAAAGATACTGTTGCATTTCTTGCCTGGCTGGAAATGAGCAATTCATTGAAGGGAACAGACTTCATCTCATTGCTGGTACAAATTACTGCTTCAGGGAAAATGCCCACGTGGTTATGGCATAAAGGGTACTTATGAACCCATATGTCATGTGTTTTTCTTTTTTTAATAACAGCAAGATCAAAACTATCAAAAGTACAATTCCTTTAACCAACAGTGAAGCAAAGTTTTGAGAAACAGCTCAAAAGATTGTTGTACAATTTTAAAATTCATTATCGAAGCCACACATTTAGAAGGAAAGCAAAGTCATGAAAGGTGCTGATGGTGATGCATGCTGAATATTCCATAAATATTAATAAGTAAATATTAAGAAATTGAGTCTTGTGAAAGCCAGGAAGCATCATTTGATCAATATTTTTTCAGTGCAAGTCATTTCTAAAAAAAAAAAACAAAAACATTAAATACATTCTTTAGCATCACTGATGATCAGTAGACCTCCAATTATCTGTTGTTGGTGAGGAAACATTAAGTTGTCTGACTCACTCTGGAAGTGCAGTATGTTCATGGAGTTATAACTAAGTGGAGTCAAGACCTGTGAGAGATGAAAGCAAGAAAGTTTTGTCTTGCTTTTCGTCTTTGCACGTTTAGCAGAAACAAATGTCATATGAAATCTATTTGTGGAATTCCAAATGTATTAATTTGTGCAGAGAGAGAGATGTGCAAGGTCGAGCTGTGTTACTCGATATTAAGAAATTGACGCTCAACCTATTCACAGACTGCGATGACTGAGGTTTGTACCTACAGCCTGACAATGAACTTACTTGAGAACACAACTCGTCTTAACTTATCTATTTATGTATTTAATATGACTTGATGCATATGTGATAGTAAATGATTTGTGACATTTTCCAAATGAGCCAGGGGCAATTTTCTAATCTCATCTTTTCAAGGTGGTACAAACATACTAAGCGATTGTTACTTCTACATAAATACTTTTAATATATAGTAAGAGATTAAAGATATGTATGGAGATGTTGTACTTAGATCATCGTGAAACAGTTCTAATTGAACGTGACCTAAAGGTCTTAAGTTTTAATACCTGTCACTGCACAAGTTTAGTTACAAAAATTTTGTTTGTAACACACAGGTCCTACAGTTTGCATTTGTTTTTTAGAAAACCCAACACCAGCTTTAAAACTGTGAATCCATCTCCATCCAAATGACAAAATGTTTCAGAAATGTCATTCTGTTTGCAAACAAAAAAAAAAAGATTTGACAATTAAAAGACAAATGCACCAGCACTTGATGTGCTTGGACGGTATGAATTCTGCAGGATCTGTCATTGAGCCTCCATCTGATGCTATTAAATGCCAAATCTTGAAAAGCATCACATACAGGATCAAACAAATTAATAAGCAAACTCAGTCATGCACGGCTCTTATTGTGCATCAGCTTCAGGATGAGTGTGATGATTGGCTACACACTCAGTGTGTGGCGTGATGACCATTTAGCATCAATTTAGTATATAGAAAATACAGAATCTGGGCATCCTGGTATCCAAATTCTTTACCAGATCTTTAGTAACTGGCTATATCTACTCCAACAAACAATATTTGAAAAGCTGGAATTACAGTGTATTAGAAGCCCTTTGGCTAACAAAAAGGGGTCTTTCAATATGTGGGAAGTCATGCAGGAAATATTTTCTGATGTTATTAATCCAGCATGTCACTTTTGTGCATATCATAAGCACTACAAACATGAAACGAAACATCAACAGATGATTTTCGCTTGTTACAAGCTTCAGATGTCTCAAATATGCTCAACTATTTTGCCCACTCTCAGTACTAATAGCATACACATTAGGTTAATTAGCTACTGGACAAAAGCATATTCATCTTCCATCCTCAATTTGCATATGCCTCACGTCCACTGCTGTCTGTGTTATGTATTGCTGAAAGCAGCCTCAGATCTCACACCGGGCCCATGTGATTGTGAAAGACCTATTGATGGCGAGCACAGCCTCAGGAACCAAACAAGAGATGCCTCTGATTCAGGAGTATGAGATGGCTCAGAGGCCGCTGATAAAGGACCAGTTTACGTGCTATCAGGCCCCGCAAGGGTCAAACTTTATCCCACACCGTCATCTGCGCACAACATGAATGCGAAGACTGTAGGGAGCTAATACAGTTTGGGTATCTCAAGTTCGAATTGCCAGCAGGGTCAGCTGTGGTTGCAGGAGCCCAGATGGCTGGGGGTTCATCTGTGTGTAATGGTTCAAAGCTGTGAGCAGGAAATGAGGAACACACAAAAAAGAAATTATCTGGAAAAAGCATGTGAGAGTGTTGATGAGTGTTGGGGTCAAAGCAGATAATAATGAATTGTTACTGTAGCTGAAGTTTATCATTGAGGTAGAAATATTGCTTTTGTGCAATTGGAAGTAACAGAAAATTCACCTTCAATTTCCACAATGATAAAACTTTAACTGCATTTTGCAAAAGCTTATATTTGCACATCATACTGCTACTGCAACCAGTTTTACATTTTCTGTGGCCGGCAGGATATTTTTTTTATCCACTGTTTGTATATGCATGTGTATTATTCATCTCATATTTCCCAGGCGAATGGCACATCTGACAGTATCTCGATGCTGAGGATTTTTAATGATATCTTCAAGTTAAATTAGACCTTTTTCTAAACTGAGCAACAGTTACAGCAGGCTGCAAACATGTCCATCTGACTGCACAATGTTCTTTCCCTCCTTTTGGCTGGCAAAACGACGCAGTTTGAGATGAAAATAATTACCACAAAGGTTCTTCCCAGTCATGCCTCTCTGTGTTGTAGTGCATCTTCCTTTGTGTGATTTCACTCTCAATTATTTATGAATGAAATAGCAGTTTTCAAGTGTTAATAATTTATAGAAATGCCCAAATGGCTCGGCAGGCGAAAGAGTAAATGGTGGAGGGACCGAGGGTATTGCAGTGCTTTATGGCTACCATTTATCTTCTGTAATTATTAATCTTTTGTTTTAGGAAGATGAAACTGAGGCAATGGGGTCGACATGAGCAAATAAGCTGTGCCATGACTGTCTAATTTCAGATCATTATCACAACAATGAGCTGTAAATGAAGACGTGAGGAAATTGGTATTTCTTATTTGAAAACCATCAGAGGTGGCATGCTGAATATAGAGCACGCCATCTCAAAAGATGCTGTGCATTACGACAATATGGAGGAATCTGGTGCTAAGTTTTGGTTGTTTCTGTGCTTGTGCTGTACTGTCAGTCTTCCTCTATCTGCAATGTATCTACCCACTAATGTATTGAGGAGATGATTTTGCAATTTCGTTCATTCAAAATGCCAAAGTTCCTCTCTGATGAATATCTCACCCTGGCCGCAAAATTCAGTTCAACTTCCCTCCAATTAGTATTTCTGAAACAATCCTCTTGTCTTGTGTGCCAAACCAATAGCACCCACTTAGGCAGTTAAAGACAAATATGCAAAAATGTGTCTGAAACCGGGTTTAATAAAGCAGCTGTAAAATAAACTGCACTGCAAAACAGTGAAGCTGCGTTTAATTTTGAAGCCACAATGTGAATATAAATCAGAAGGAAATAAGCACTTCATAAAGGACCAATAGAAACTCCACATGATGAAAACCATATGAATAAAAGCATTACTTTGAATATGGTTTTCATAGCATCAATGTCTTCTTGTTTCCTGTGTCTCCAAGACAAACATGAAGTACAGAATGGGGCATTATTATTCAAAGTGTGGATTTTAACAACTCCATGCTTGTAGATATTAGCAGCAATATGAAGTCATAATGTTCTTCCTGCTTCTGCCTCTTTAAATATGTTGATCCAAACACGCTCTGAAGGTTGCTTTACAGTAAATTCTGTGCTATCCAAAGCACATCATATTTTTAAATTAGTTCCCTAATCTCTGGAACCGCGTTTTCCCACATGGTGCAAATATTTTGTGTCTACTGAAAGGGGCGTATTGTGTTGTTGGACTTAAATCTCCCTGGTAATTATCTTTTCTCTTGATGGCATCACTGGGCTTTTCCTTTATTAATGGGGATCATAATGTTGCGCGGATGTGAGTAATTTCCAAGACTCTGAGGAAATCTTGGCTGGGGAAGATCAAGAGTGATACCCCATCATTTCTGTCCCTAGGTGAATGGTCTAACATGATAGAAGCCAGTGCTATCAGTGGATACATACGCAGCACAGATGGAGTCCTGATGTCAATCTTTGCACATGATGGAGCTGTGTGGGACGCAGGGTACTGTATGCTCACTTTGTTGCGCATGAAACGCCTCTGAAATACAAGCAAGGAAGGGACTGGCGGTAG
>JAPZEA010000002.1:23376449-23388793 GCA_029783685.1 Heniochus monoceros | reverse complement strand
GTCATAAATCTTGTTTTAGCGGGAAGTGGAGATAGAAGAAGCCCTAGTCTCTCCTGCATCGTTACAGCAGCATCCCTGCGGCCCATTCCACCTCCATTTAAGCTAAATGTCAACTTTTCAGCTCCTTTTTTTTTTTTCTTTTTGCTTCCTGCAGTTGCCATTTGTTTTAACACAGGGGGAGGAAAGTAAGAAAATAAGTCAACAGGAAGAAAACTACAAAGAGTTTGTTGTCAGCGGCTTTAAGGGCTGAGTGGATCGGCGAATGTTCTATAGTTTACGAAGAGCAAAGACTCCAGTGGAGAGTAAACTTGGAGATAAAATGGATTCCCGATCTCTTTGAATGTCTAACCCAGGAGCCAATGATATGAGTAATGAGGTTTGCTATTTGTTATAACAATGTCTGGTACCTGAACTGAAAGAATAATTTCACATCCAACTAGAACTCTAATACCCTAATACTTCATAAATGTTATTATTATTTAGACATTAATCATCATTAAGAACCCTAATGATATTCTTTCAGTTTAATTAAATTGGAATGGGTTTTTTTGTACTCTGTGGTGCCAAGTGAACGTACTGCAAGACGCTCTGGAAAGGCGCTCAATCATCTACAGCCAGATGGCTGTGGATTAAGAAATAACTGGCGTGCAAATTCACGTGGGCTGGATGGAAACGGGGAAGCACCTTGGTTGTGTTTCTGTCACTGTCACACCTCCCAAACATGGTGTTAATACACTGCAGAAAGGATTGATATGCCACAACATTTTTGTATGTTTTGTTTTGTATTTGAACAATATGGTGGCTTTGAAGGCTGCGTTCCAAGTGAAACAGAGGATATCACAAACTGTACAACTGTCCAAAAGACACCATTAAAAAGGAGATATCTAAGCATCTGTTTAATTTATTCACCATTTCTGCTGTTTTTTGTTATAGTCACCTTGTAAAGGGGGGTCTGTTGCTCTGCCGTGGGAGGGAAAGATTGCGATGGTGTTGGGTGAAAAACAACGAACAGATGAGGAAGCGCCTGCATGCCTCATAAAACAGAGCTCGCCATAGAACAACCATTTCCTCCAAGCACATGGTGGAAAACGCAGCTAGAGGAGAGACAACAGGCTGAGGCGGAGGAGCCGATGCACCGGCCATCTGATAACGCCGAATCCCACCACTTCTTTCTCGCTCTCTCCTGAACTCTCGCTTTCTCTCCTTCAAGCAGGTGACGGAGGGGAAAAAAAGAAAGCTTGAGAACGAAACAAACAGAAATTAAAACGCTAGTCAAAAAGACGGAATAAAAGAAAGAAAGGAGACAAGAGTGAAAGTAAGGGGGGGAGAAAAGGCCCTATTTCTCAGACCAAGCTGAGGCCCCAAGGGGCATGCATTAAACACCATGTGAGGCAGACCTCACCCTTTACTACTCGATTGGCTTATTCAGAGGGGAGGCAGCCACTGTTAATATTTCATGGGCCAACCAACAGAATAAGGAGTTATAAGCTCACGGGAGATTCCAATGCCCCCCTCTCCTCCGCCAACCCCTCCCTCCTGCACTTCAAAATGTGTCCTGTCGCATAAGTATTGTGTGTTTGTCAATGGATCATGTGCTGTACATGTATCAGCATTTGTGCATGGGAAGCTACTCTTCCGTGGCCGTCTCCCTCTCCCTTTACCTGACAATACAGAGTGAATGCATTGAAGAGCAACGCTGAGTGGTCAACGCACTCATTCAGCAGATTAGTGATGGCAGCCTGTATCCTTGAACTGAGGAGGTGTAGTGCTGCAGAGAGGGCTTATTTATCCCAGCTGTGTGATCTGCCTCCCCGCCGCTAAACCAAATAACATCATACGTTTGCCTTAAAATCCACCCTGTTAGGGCACCGACATTATCTTCCACAGAAAACACGTCCCCATTATCATGTTAGACAACAAACAGGCAGACGTCACTGTAAACTGGAGATCATTACATCTTAAAAGCCTCGAATGTTACAGGCCCGACTCGGTTATTTCACCTAAGAGTCCTTTGTCCATTGCACCAAAACAAGACAAAAGACATTTTTCTGTAAAGCAAATCCTGAGCCTTTAATGGCCAATTGTAAGATGCTGTGTCAGACATCCACAAATGGGTGCCATACTTCATTGGCACCTCTCAAGTGTCTGCAGGAGTTCAACAAAATAAAAAAAAAGAAAATACAAAAAAAGCAAAAGCGGGGCAGAGCCTCTAAGAGCACAAAAGGCACACAATGAATCCAGCGTTCTGGTCTTGGCTGTAGAGAGGCACTTTGCTGACTGCGTCCCCCGAGTGCCAGAGCAGGAGGACAGTCCTTTGTGTTGCAGAAGTCTTGGGCCACTGAATTCCCTGTTTCAGCGATTCTTTACTGAGGACAGATCCCGAGAGGTGCTGCCTCTCCCCGGGCTCCCCCGCTGTGACTGACGTCCACCTTCTGTTCTCATGTAGAGGGGCAAATATGGGCCACTATCTGACCCATTTCAATGACTCACTCCACCACTTGGACACAACTGTCCTTAAAAGCATGAAGTGATGATAGGAGAGGTCACCTATAACCGCTCAGAAAATGGGCACACCAGTATGAACACAAGATGGTCCGAGGCAGAGCTGCAGAAAAGAGGAGGTTTGTGGAAGCAGAACAACATCACTAAACTTTTTTTTTTTTTTTTTTTTTTTTTTTTAATGCATCATCTCCACAAGCTTCTAATGCCACTGTTTTATTTTTTCAGCATCTCTTGTGTAAAGCGGCCAGTCTCCTGATCAGTCACCCAGTCACTGCTCGGCTTCGCGGTCGTTCATCATACCGTTCTTCGACTGGGAGTGCACAGAAATTTGCAGAACAAGAATGGCATGAAGTACCGCGACTAGTTTACAGGCTGGCCTCGGGCAGAATGTGGCGATGGAGAAAGTTACTGTACAGGTCTGTCCCTCTGAAACCGTTACAGCCCGTCTGGATGGAAATGTTTTCATAAGCCTATCAAATTCATCAAGGGACTGTTTTACGGGGTCATAAAACAAGGTGTGATAAATACAGCACCTCAGGTCAAACAGTTGTTAAGTTCTGATACCCATGGTGCGGCCAGGGACCAGGCTAGACCAGCTTAAGGCAGAGCAATTATTCCTCTCGAGAGTGATGTCAGGCCCTGTATGGCAAGGGTTAGAGCATAACACTCAAGACACAGGTGGTGAATAAAGGCGGCAACATAAGGTAATATTGTAATTGGGGCTGTACCAAATCAGAGCTTTGTCAGTCTAAACGGATTTGGCCGATCAAGACCATTCATTCTTTTTTTCATGAAGATTTAAGTCTCATTTTTGAATGCCTTTCTTCGTCATCTGTCATGTGAAAACACTAGAGAAAGTTAAAGTGTGCGTCCTGCTCATAGTTCAGTTATAAAATCCCAGCACACCACCAAGCGTCTCTCTTGCCGAGCTGTTGAGAGCGCTGTCAGCCAAAGGGTCAATCACGGTGGACGGCAGCAGAGGAGGTTGTACCACCGTCTGGTTCAAAAGAAGTTTAGCAGCCGACAGACTGGAGTCTCGCCGCCACGCTGTCCGCCGTCGCCGCCCTAACACAGTTAGTTTTGTGGTCACTTTGAGACCTGGTTTGTAAAGTCTACAGCCTGCCGTGCTGTTGCTCCTGCAGTGCTCTGTGCACAATGACGCAGCTAAAAAAAAAAAAAAAAAAGGCACATTGATTCGACTGACAAACTGCAAGTCGACTCAGCGTCTTCTCGACTGGTGACTCGAATCATCGACTTTAAGGTGGCAGCCCTAATTGTGATCTTACACGCAGTCACAGAGGACAACACCAGCAAACTGTTTAGAGTGACAAGAACAATGGGAGGGAGAAACAATTGATTGAGCTGGTATCTTAATTAACAAATACACTCCGTGGCACACTTGCAGATACCCATGGTGTGAAAAAAAAAAAACAAAAAAAAAACTTGTTTTAGATAAAACAAAGAAAAAACACTGCTCGCACGCTGCGGTTCAGACGGGGACTCTAAACTCACTTTGTAGTGCAGTTGCAGGGGTCACAATGGAGAGGTGGAAGAAGGGGGAAAGAGAGTGAGAGACACTGAGCGGCAAATGAATGCAGAAGCCGTAGAACACCTTGACAGGCAGATATCTTGCTATGCACGAGATCCACCTCAGGGGACGTCTGGCTAATTTCCTGTGAAAACAGCAGACTACCGAGGCAGGAGGCAGCGGGTGAAGGTATAACAGAGAACAGGGAGGAGGTAAACTATTTTCAGTTCCTAGAAAAGTCTTGTCAGAGTTTGTTCTGCTGGCAGCACTGACGTGGGACAGGTGGACGGGGAGAGAGGTGGGGGATGGAGGGGTAGGTAGGGCGGCGGTGGGGCTGTGTCTGGGCTGCAACAGCTGTGATGGAGACCCCTCCCTGTCTGTGGAAGAGCGGTGATGGTACATGATTATTCAGCATGGCTCCTCATCTGCATCTCGTTTGGGGCACCCTGGCCCCATCATACCCTGTCTGTCTGCAGCCCCAGATCCTGGCGACAAACACTCTCAAACACACCCCACATTAATATATTAACACTTACTTCTACTCCTTTTCTCTCGCTCAGCCTTTTACACGCACACACACACCCACGTATGCACACACACAGCCTCACTTTCCAAACCAAATGGCACCAGAAAGAGGTACGCATTGACTGGCAAATGACTAATTCTGTTCCATATTCTCTGCAAGGGAAATATGGCACCCCATTCTCATGACACATTTGATATACAGCCATTGCAAATTAGCCATGAGGCTGCAAGTGTGGAATGAATTGATATTCCAATCATCTGCATGATATAACTGCACACAGAACAACGGCAAAGTCATCTGCGTCGCCTTGATTAGTGAAGTACACAAGCAGGAGAATACAATTGTCTGTCTGCACTAGAAGCATACTTGTTTTCTAGCAAAGGCCTGCGTCTAATAGAGGCAGCCTCCAATAAATTTGTACAAATATTCCAACAGAAACGGGAAGGCCGCTTCATCAGTGGGATGTGTTGATAAACAATGGCGGTCTCTATTAGCACACGCTGCTGTCAAGGACGTGCATGTCAGCCCCACCGAACGGAGAGAGGAGGAGAGAAAGAGAGTGAATGTGGAGAAGGAACGAAAGACAGTGGAAAGAAAAGGAGGGGAAAAAAAAAGAAACAAAGGAGAGCAAAGGAAAAAAGGAGTAACAAAAAAACGAGGTGAAAGAGTGAAAACTGGGGTTGTTCTCAGAAAGGTCAGGCTGATTGTCTCTGCCCAAATATGCTGGCCTTTTCAAAATTAACTTGGCAAAGGCGATATTTTCCACAAAGCCGGCATCATGAATCAAAGAAGCGTCTATAGTTCATCCCTGAAAGCAAAGCAACATCCCTCCCTGTGTGCTCCACTCTCCACTGACACTACACCCTCCCGCATAGAGCTGACATCTTCAGTAATTATGTAATTAACACCATGGCAGGCCTAATTTCAGAGATAGTACATTATAATTGCATTCAGTCGTTCATTAGTTAGGCCAAACATTTGATACACTGTGCGCAGGTGCGGCAGGGGGCCAAAGGCTACTTGTTTTTTGGAACGCAATTGCAGTGTCAATGACTTGATTGGTTTCTGCTTGATATCGCTGACAGGACAGGTTTTTGTAATTTACCAATAATTACCCTCACTCTCTGATACAATAAAAAAGTCACTGGTCTCCGCTAAGATAAACCAATCGGGTGCACTCCTTCTGCTCCCTGCCTCATGGTCGGCTTGTCTGCTGTGAATAATGTCCAACGGGGTGTGTTAGACTGAATTAAATATTACAAAGGGAGAAAGAAAAAAAAGCAGAAACAAATGTCACTAAAGAACAGGACGTTTTGTCTTCCTCAAGCAGGTGTAATGCTGTATTAAACAACCCTAAAACAGTAATTACCTGAGTGATAAAGGCATGTTAGAAAAACCAGCAATGCACGTGCTGTTCAACATGATGTATTACATTAGTCAAAGCAGCAGTATGTCTTTGTGAGCTGTTTTGTTTTTTATTTTTTTAAACAATAGCGGGGGCCAGTAATCTACATGCACAGATAAATAGCAGCAGCTTCTGACTGTAGCAAACACGCTGACGCAATTCACACAGGGTGCATAATAAAAAGGAATCTGCTCCTGGTCTGGTATCCTGTAATGAAACACTTTTCTTGTGATTAGTGGACGGATAGTATCACACTATTATGATGTTACAGTCTGGTTGGGCAGACAGACAATTTGGTCCCAGTAAGACCAGATCTGTCCCGGTCCCTGTGATGATTTCTTCAATTAAGCCTTCCTGGCAGAGGAGGCCAAATGCTTAACTAGGCAGAATTGGAGCTGCCACTAGCTAGAGGTAGCAATGGGCTCCACTTCAACAGCTCATTCATCAGCCCCAGCGCTACCACTGGGCCACCTGTTCTGACACCACGCAGGGATGGAGTCATTTGCATTCTGCTCCGACCGTCCTCTTTCCCTCTCCTCACTTTCTCCCCTCGTTCTCTTTCTCTCTTTCTCTGCTGATACAACTTTAAAGTTCCTCAGTGGCAGCTCTGGCAGATAATTGAATACCAGGGTTTGATTTAGTTTGAAATCAATTTGGGAAGGGGCTTTTCATTCATTATGCTCCTTGGCTTTGGTACTACGTCTAAAATCCCTCAAACTTTGGCAGGGGCTCGAACGTCGTCAATTCAAAGTGAAATTAAGCAGCCCTGCGTTGGATTGACAGGCAAGTAGAACATGATGGGACAGGGAGGGTCTGTTGTCTAGGGAATGGGTGGACTCTCCTCTCTTCTCCTCTCCTCTCCTCTCCTGTCCTTTCCTCTCCTCTCCTGGGGAGCCTCTCTCCTCTGTGCTCTTTGTCACCACCAGGTGCTGCTGTAAAATAAGGAGAGAGGCGGCGACAGGAGGCAGCCATGCACATAGCTTGACATTTTAGCCAGCTCCCTGCAGACACATTTGGCAAGTGAGTGGGTGGATGTGTGTATGCCCTTATGTGTTACAATTTGCTTCCGTGAGCATGCACACATGTGCATATGTGACTGTATTTTTGCTTTAGATGTGAGTCCATGTTTGTGCATGTATTTGGTTGTGTTACAGGGATCTGAATGTTCCTACTAACTACAACTTCCTGATTGTTTTATCTTCTTTTTTGTGACACTGTGACACCGACAGCAAGGCTGACGCACTGACCACATTCAGTTATGAATCAATGCAACGCATTATACAATATTTTACACTGCTTAATGGAACATTATACTATGCTGTATTTGAAAACAACTTGGTGCTATTATGAAGAAATATGGAAGTGCTTCGGCACAGCACATTCACTAAGCACTAAGACTCTTTAACAGACTGGAGGGGTGAATACCAACTTTCAATAAAGAAAAGGGATGACATTGTTGTGAGAACAACTGCAAGTGCGCCCTAACTGAGAGGGATGCACAAATGGACACTTGGCATCACAGCCACTGCTGGGGACATCAGCGGCGGAGATCACTGCAGGTTTTCTCCACTTTAAAAGCAATTTCTTCCTTTGGAGCCAAGCCCCCTCCCATTCTCCAACTCCCTTATCTTCTTGTGTGCTTGACTCAATTGTCATCCGACTGACTTGAGGCTGCGTTAGATTGTTAAAGCCCCCGGATATGGTAATCTGTGGGCTGCTCTGACCTTGGGAGAGTGTGTTTGCAGGGTGTCAGACCCCCTAATTCATCAGAGACAGGCCATTAGCTAGCTATCCAGCCACACAAACACACAATGGAACAGGAAGGAAAGTTCTCAGGGAAACAGCAGCAGCCCCCGTTCCTGAGATATCATTAGTTACTGCCTTTCAAAACTGCTGAATTGGGACACTTACCTGACTTGCCCCATTTTTTGCACCACAAGAGCCAAGATGTTGATGAATGGTTGTAAGAAACTGTCACTACCAGGAAATGGAGAGAATAGGGTTAAGGACATATCCTAGCCAAAGGCTTCAACATTAGGGACTAACGTAGGAACATGGATGATGGCAAAACTCTTAACTCTGAAGACTTCAGCGTCGTTCACATTTACTTTGTTAAATGAACAGCACACTAAATTAAAAGCAGAGAATGTGCAGTGTCTGAGCACAGTTACATTTCGAGTCCCTCTTCGAAGGATTAGTGAATGAAGGACAGGATATGTAAATTGAGCATTTTCAAACAATTTCAAAGATGGTGAGGGGTTGCCACGTGAGGTCAGTGGTTGTGAACAGCCTCATATATCTAGATGCCAAGTGAGATGGAATAGTAATTACTCCTGTGCATCTCTGTGCAGAGACACAGCCTCGATCTTGTAAGCGGCAGTGATTGACAGCCTCAATAAGAGACTCGCGCCGCGCCCCCTGCCCTCCGCCTACACGCCCCTGCGACGACTGGTCAAACCCATCGTCTGGTGCCCCCCAGGCGGGGCACGGGTGACACCCCCCTCTGATAATCCTGCCCATCACATCCATCATGCCACCCTGCTCACCCTGTGAGAGGGCACAACCGAGGGAATCTAATCAGGCAGTCTAATTGAGGAGCAGGGCTAGCCAATACCCGGGCTTGGAGGCTGGCTCTGCCTGGGCAGGCTCAGGGGACGTCAATAACACTCAGCGGGTGTCGATTCATCAGACCTCCTTAATGTCATTAGCCCTGAGAGGCTCGCTTCACCACTCTCTTCTTTCTCGCTCTCCCTTCCATCTATCCATCTATTCTCAAACTTTCTCTCACTCACTTTCTGTTGCCTCTTCTCTTCCCTGTGTCTCTAAATCTATCCATCTCCCACTCTCATTACCCTCTCCCTCACTAATCTTTCCACAGGCAATAATATGTTCACCTTGCATAACAAGTTCAGGACTTGCCTGGAGAATGTTATATCTGCGCGTCTGCGTTTGAGAAATTAGCATGTGTACAGTCTCAACGCCTCCTTTTCCGACTCCACCACCCAACTCATTTCTCTCCTCCTCCTACCTTCTTCCCCAATCTCCAACCCTCCCCCTCTGCCCCAATATGTTCTTCCTCTTGCTCTCCAACAACATGTGGCGCATATTCCAGCTGTTTATTAAACAATGCCAGAGCTTCCTAGGAGCAGGTGATGCAGTCAATTACTCCACAATTACCTGGGTAATTATGCAAAGGAGGAGAGAGAAGAGCAGTAGCAGAGGGATGAAGAGGACACTGGCAGAGGTGGATTGGCTGCGTTGGCTTTGGTTAGGGTCCAGAATGGCAAGCGATTGAGACTTTGAAGTGACAGTGCCAGAGAGAGTGCAGCTATAAAGGACGATGTGCCCCCTCACCTGCCAGAAACATACACTCACATAAACAAACACAGCTTCGAACACTCAGCTTCTGCCCCGGCGCTCTGACATCCCGATTCCTGTGTGTACGTGGCTTTTCTGAGTGCTCGAGCCTGCTGTTATTGTTTTGGACAATAACGATACAGCGTTTCTGTGTTTTTCACTCTGTTGTTTTCCTCTACTCCCGTGACACGTAGGTGCCTCACACCTGAGAAGCACCAAACGAGGGAGGGGAGGAGAAGATAGGAGAACGTTGTAGGACAGAAGCGGAGAAAACAATAGGAAAGGGGAGAAACGGTGGAATAAGAGCAGACAAGGAAATCTGTGGGGAGTTCGTGTACTCCACAGAGTCTCCATACTGATTCTGATTAAATAAGTGGAGCTGCTTGTTTCCTTGTTTTTTTTTCCCCCAGCATCCTTTTTAGCGCATATTAAAAACAGGCATATTTGGTAACATCTCCTTTCTCTCAAACCCCACTCACTACCACTAACAACCAGTGCTGCTCTGCAATCATCCATGTGGACTGTTTTACACATTGACAATGAAGCTCATGTCAGGCGGGCCTGACAAGCATGCCTTGGGGTAAATTGAACCACACAGTGGCTATTCTGAAACAAAAAGTGTCAGATGGAAGAAGAGGGCTTGGCGTATTTCCTGTCATGGGAGCTTTATGCACTCGGATTGAAAATATTTTCACTGGCAGGGTGAATAGCAAATTGCTTAGTGTCAGCTCATCACTTAAGGAGGATTGTTGGTGGGTATAATACTTCCCAGCACTTGGCTTCTCCAAATAGTCTCAAGCCAGCCAACCCCTCTTAACTCTCTCCAAGCGTCCCGATGCGATACTGTGGCTGGAGTCCTGTCTGTGGACACTAAGCTTTCAGTTATGACTCTCCAAACTCGTCACTTTGGCTCATATTCGTCTCTGTGTTGCAGATTAATTTATAAATCCCCCATCAATAGGTAGGTTGACTGACCAGCCAAAGTAAACATGACCACATTTAACTGAGGCACAGTTGAAGAGAAAGTATGGCAGAAAATAACTGGTTTTACAGCAGATGAGATAGTCAGCATTCTGTGATCCTGAGAAAAAGCACAAGCCTTTTCCTGATAAATTGTATTTAAAAAAAAAGCAAACACATTTGTCCTTGGCAGAGTTACGTTCTTTTGTTGTCCGTTTGTCCACCTGTCTGTCTGTGTCTAGCAAAGGGGCAGAATTAGGTGGTCACATGACCATTCTGTACTAGTGAAGATGGGCACGAGGGAATTACCTCACAGCTCCGTATCTCAAATCTGTGGGATTAAGCTCCATTAAACATGGAGCGCCGCCGAGCTTTATCTCGGGATTTCACTCTGAGACAGAGCAGAGCGCACGAGGAGGAGGGGAGTCGGGAGGGAGAAATAGCGATGAAACGTCCTTCACCTTTATCGACCAAATTATATAAAAAAAGGAGGGATGAGAAAAATTGCTTGCCTGTTCCACAGTACAGCGGTGGAGAGGAGAGCTTGGCCATCTTACACTCGTGTGCATAGCATGCTTAAACATCCAGACAGCTTCTCCAGCACTGGCCGCTAACTCTGTAGCTGCTCCTGGCACACACACACATATTCGGTAAAAACAGGCCTTTCCCCAAGGCACGCTGGTCACTTAATGAGAAATGACCACTGCTGAGCCTTTGCACTCCCCGTGCACTAGACAAAAAAACCCCACACTTTTTATACATACACACAAGCAACTAAATTTGCACATGCACAATCAAACAAGCTCCGTGGCTTCAGGAGTAAAATTAATCAGAGCTTTCCTTTCAACTGATAAAACTGCACACTGCAAAATTTGACTATAATAATTTGAAATGCACTTTAAGAGTGTCTCATTAGATTAAGTGTAGGTCAGCGCTTTGCTGAAGTGAGCACAAGAGTATCGCTGCATTTCTTTGCAAAAGGATGATCATGAATAGTCTGTACATGACTTCCTTAAAATAATCAATAAGTCAGACTTACACATTAGCACATTGTCTGTGTCTACCAATGGTTCAGTTTTCACCAAGAAAATTAACCCGTGCTTCATTCAACACATTAACTGTGCAGCCTGTGAGAGAGAAAAAAGTGAGCATGCTGGGAGTCAGGGTGGTCCAGTGATGAACACCTCCTGTGTCCTCCCTTCATCCTCTCTCTCTCTCTCTTTCTCCCTCTCGCTCTTCTCCCTCCTCTGGGCTGTTATTGATCTGATCTCCTCCTCTCTCAACTGGAGCCATGATTCATGTTGTTCCGACTGGCCCTCACTCACCACACACAGACACAGCTCAGTCATGCCCTCCCCTATCTATCTGTCCATCTGTCTCTGCCTGCTCTCCCTCTCTCTGCCCTCAGGCAAGTCAACCTGCTGTCCACACAGGGCCACCGTGGCCCGGTTCGCTCAAGTGTGTGATTATTATCATTGCTATCATTATTTTGATCATTATTGTCACTTTTAATGTATGAAAGCAGAAAAATGTTGTTTTTCTATTAGGGGTCTTTCTGCAAATATTCTTACGGGATTTTATAATCTGAATGAATCTGAACCGATGTTGCAAGATGAAAATCAGCGAGCGACTAACGGAAGACATACAGCAGAATATATAATTGCAGCTTTAAATCATGTTTCCAAGTTTCCATGATGCTCTATATGGCTTCCTTTGCTAATACTGATTAGGTTAAACGCCATTTCTTGTCCTACTCGAGAATCAAAGGACAATTGTTTGTGCTATTTTTTACAATATATAATATTTCCCTGTTTATTCAGGCTTCATCTCTCAAAGTGTTCCAGTCCATTCCAATGGAGAATGTTCATTTTCTGGAAAAAAAAAAAAAAAAGGAAAGCTGGTGAGACAGAGAGAGAGAGAGAGACAGAGAGAGAGAGAGAGAGGGAGAGAGAGAGAGAGACAGAGAGAGAGAGAGAGAGAGAGAGAGACAGAGAGAGAGAGACAGAGAGAGAGAGAGAGAGAGACAGAGAGAGAGAGAGAGAGAGAGAGAGAGAGAGAGAGAGAGA
>JAPZEA010000002.1:23344796-23359225 GCA_029783685.1 Heniochus monoceros | reverse complement strand
GGGCAAAAAAAGTTCAGTTTTATGAGCGAACAGATGTAGGTTCAGAGTATTCAGCCCAGTCTGACGCCAAAGAGTGCAACAGACCCGCCGATCCACTAGAGGGCAGCATCAGGGCGACGCTTTGTTTCGCCTGGACGTGAAAAGAACACCAGCAGGGGGCGATGATGACGCAAACGCAGGACAAATGTAATTTAAACAAAGTCCATCTCAGGGCGGAGGCCTCGGCTTTCAGACAAGACACTAACCGTCAGTGCTGATTGTTTTCAGGAAGTTCTTCATTTTAGCCTAAACAGGATCTTTTCCTAAACCCGACCGAACAGTAAACAAGCTCGTTTGAAGGTGCAGCCGGACGTTAAATATTTCTTATTGTTGACTGAACGGCAGAATGAGAAGGTGCAGTTTTCATGTGTAGGTGATGCAAAAAGTGACATGGAGGAGCGGTGGGTGTAGATCTGACTTCAGCATATTAATCTGAGAGATGTACTTCCTGTTTGTCTCTAAAAAAAGATCAGACTCAAACCTCTCAGGTCGTGTTTGGTTATTTCACCTCAGATTTCTGGAAGTTCACTGAGTTTAGACGCTTTTCATTTAAATCCAGTTTCCCAAGTTTTAAGAAATGTCTCAAAAAGTGTAAGAGATCAAAAAGCTGATTTAAAGAAACAAAGGTCAAAGTTTGAGGATTAATTCTGAGTTTAAATCAAAGTTTTATCTTAAAGTCTGTTCAAGTAATAAGAGTTAAAAACCAGGTGGGTCTGGACTTTAAGAAATAATTCAATTAAATATATAATAAAGCAAAAAAGAAACAAAAAGTTGACAATTTGATTGATGTTTCTAACTTTCTAACTAAGTACACTGAGGTGGTTAAAAAACAAGCGGGAAGATTAATGAGTGTGGCAAACACGTGAAAACCTCATTTAGGTTTAATTAAACTTTCTGATTAATGAAAGTTTTTTACTCACCATGTTCCACTTCGGGAAGAGGAAGTCGGTGCCGACGTACTCGAAGAAATGAGCAAAACCTTCCTTCAACCAGACGTCCTCCCACCAGACCGGAGTCACCAGGTCACCGAACCACTGAGAGAAGAAGAAGAAGAAAGTCATCGCTGTGGTTTCCTGTCCGTTAAAACGATTTCATATCAAAAGATTTAGAAACTTCTGTCGACACATTCTGGTGCTGTTTGAAGGGGAGTTTTCAGACTTTTTAGATTTCACTCTGAGGAAGATTTTCTCTGAAAAACAGCTGATTTACTCCACAGTCAATCCTCTTCACTGTTTTTATTAGAGTTTCCAAATTCTCCCTCCAAAATCCCCCAAAAAGCATCATCATTGGCATGAATACAACTTCCTGCTGACAATCCCACAATGCAACATGTGACACGTACCGCTGTGCGCCTCCACACCTGATCAACAAGGCAAAACGATCCATGAAAGTCCACTAAATGATCAGCATGCTCATAACGACAATGCTAAAACTGATGTTTAGTGAGTGTAATGTTAGCATGCTAACATTTGCTAATTAGCATGAAACACAACCTACAGCTGAAGCTGCTGAGAATCAGTCGTTATTTCGGTTATATCTGGTCATAAACCAAAGCTTTGAAGAAATTCCAATTCCCCCTGAAGGGAACATGAATGTCTGCACAGCAATCCATCCAAGAGCTGCTGAGCAACTTCACTCAAAACCACAAAGCTCATGGTGGCGCTAGAGGGACAGTCAGCAGACTTTCAAAGTCATTAGGAATCATCCTCTGGGGACCAAAATGTCTGTACAATATTTCAGGACAATCCATCCAATAGCTGTCGAGATATTTCAGTCTGGAGCAAAGCAGTGGACAAACATCCAGAGCCAAACTGCTAGCATGGCTACAACACACACTGACTGAAGAAGATTAAACCCAGAATGAGTCCATTTTGGGCCAAGAGACAGACCAGCTCCTCCTGAAGGACCGACTTTGTCCCCGCCCGATGACGCCAAAGCAGCCGAGGCCGGCGAGCGTCAGTCCCGAGCCCACGTGGAGCAGGACCAGGTGACCAGAGGGCCGGCGGCCATCGAGGGTCCGACACCGGGGGCAGCAGGTCTGGCTCTCATGTCACCAGCAGAGCTCCTCTCAGCGGAAAGCAGCAGCCGAGTTTATTAAAGGCAGAGCACGTAACAAATAGACTGAAGTGTGCTGATAGTGGAACGTACGGCCACAGGAGTAATACATGAGGACCCGGGCTGTTTCCTGGCAACACAGTTTGAATGGAACCAGGCTAACGTCTGGGAACAAATGTGCGTCCCTGCCAGCTTTGTTTCTGAGTGCGAGCGCTCCCTTCAAGCCTTCAGCTGCAGAGTGGATGGCTGACGACCTTAAAGAAAAGTTTACCTCTAAATTCACTTCAAACCATCATTAAAGCCTCCGTGTGCAGGAAAATCACACACTGTGGTTTCCATACCTCAGCACTCTGTGTGTGTGTGTGTGTGTGTGTGGATATATATGTGTGTGTGTGTGTGTGTGTGTGTGTGTGTGTGTGTGTGAGTGTGTGGCAGGTGAGTAATCCCATCCATCTGTCACAGTAGGATTTGATGCATATGATTACGTCTGTGCGCGTCTGCGTACAGCCCGTGTTTATTTTGTGTGTGTTTTATCATGCAGCGCTAATTACAACTTTTGCTTTTAACAAGGATTCCAAATGCTTCTGTCGATTTAGATGTGCGTGCATGTGTGTGTGTGTATGTGTGTGTGTGTGTGAGAGTGTGTGCTGCCCGCTTGCTATTAAAAGCCTCTGAAGCAACCAGCTAGTGTAGCTCTAATATGGGATTATATTGCAATAACCCTTCTCTTATACATTAATGCTGCCCCTGTGCATCTGTGCATGTGTTTGTGTGTGTGTGTGTGTGTGTGTGAGTGACAGGGAGAGGCAGAGCAAGCAAATGTGTGCAAGGATCTACAGCTGAGGCAGCGTGGACATACGTGACCCATGCACCTCACATTTATATGATCTCATCAGTCAGTTCAGAGCATCATGTAAAGAGATAGTTTGTGCATATGCGTGTGTGTGTGTGTGTGTGTGTGTGTGTGTGTGTGTGTGTGTGTGTGCGTGCTTGTGTATCTGCATTACACTGTCAAATCGTATTTCACTGGCATAAACAAACATATAAACAAGTCAAAAAACGAGTAAGGAAATGACCTCAGTGTCTATTTGTTACCTAGTTGCGCTCTTGGCTCCTATTTCAAGACTTTTTTCCAGATGCATCATAGTTAGAATCGCATTAGAAACGCTGAAGTTCAAAATTCTCTTAAGTTTGCTTGAAATACATTAAGAAGCATAGCGATGGAGGCACCTCTGTTGAATAAATTACACAATAATGCTTTAATGTATACGGAGCTTGTTTTGGGTATGTGGTCATAGGTGACGCATCACAACAGAACTGCTAAGTGCATTTCTCTGTTTTTCATCCTTGAGTGAAAGGATGATGCATAGCCAACAAACGCTGGCAGGAACTTGATTCAGTCCTAATCACATCTCTAAAGACTCCTTCAAGTTTCTCATGGATGTGCTTTATTCATTTAGATTTTCTTTAGTGCTTGACTGTTTTCTTCTTCAGTACTTAGGAGCGCTGGATAGTGGCTTTGAGTCCAGTGAGACAAACAAACCAAAATTTGATTTCTTTTGGTAGCATTTCAAAACTTTGTGTCAAATTTGCTTCAAAGTAATGAATGCACGCGAGCCCAGATAACAGTGTGTGCATTGGAAACAAATGCAGCCCAGGAAGACATAATTTGAAAGGGTATAATGCAAATTAGAGGCTAGGGAAACCAAATCAATAGGTTATGACATTATCCTGTGTTGCCTTTAATTATATCCCTCTTCTCCAGAGGATGACAGATGATGGAGAGAAAGAGAAATAAAGGTTAGGGGAGATTGACAGCGAGACAGGGTCAAAAGCAATGTGTGTGTGCACTGTCATACCCATCCTTGTGTGTGTGTGTGTGTGTGTGTGTGTGTGTGAGACTGACACTTTAGCCGCTCTGCAAACCAGACAGACAGTGAACAAGTGATGAGAAGGAGATGAGATGGTGTGAAAGAGAAAAGGACTAGAAAGTCAGAAGGGCGGGAAGATGGATGAGGTGGAGGGAGAGAGGGCAGGGAGGGGCAACAGGGTGGAGAGATGGGAGGAGAAGTGATAGATCGGGGGTTAATGATGGAGAGATTGGATGTGCGCAGGCAGGATGAGCGATATGGCAGAAAAGAGAGAGATGAGATGATAGAAGGGGATGGAGGGAGGAGGGAGTACTCAGAGGACGAGGACAGGTGAGAAACAGGGATAAAAAGATGAAGTGACAGGGAGAAAAGGCTGAAGGAGGGAGGGAGGGAGCAAAAACGCAAAAGCCCAGACTATATCACACTCTCAGAATCCCTTCTGTCACAAAAAAACATCAGCACAGTGATGGAGGGGAGTGGGGTCAGGCTGAAGAGAGGGAGTGAGGAAAAAAAGGAGAGGGGAGAGGGAGAGAGACAGACAGGAAAACAGAGAGAAAGAAAAGAAGAAGCTATTCTCCCTCTCCCTTCTCCTATTCCTTGGTCCTATTTTAGTCATGAGGATAGACCAGTGAGGGCGAGAGTTTGAAATTGAGCTGTAACTCTATCTGTGTGCTGGAGCGAATCAGAAAGTCTATCCCACCTTTCACCTGGGAATCACAGCTCTCTCTGTGCCCTGTCTGGTCACCATACCAACCACAGCCAGGCATCATGGGATTAATTGGAGCCCAGGGCTCAGCGGCAGCTCAGGCACAGATAGAGAGCGAGGGGGAGAAGGACGGACATCAGCCATGGTCAAGTGATGGTGGCCATGCAGATCAAATCGAATTTCAGGCATTGCAGAGCTGATATGGTCTCGAGGTAGCACTGAACATATTGGAGTCCAAGCCACCTCCACAGTAATGCTTGGATTGGATTCCAGGATGAAGTTCACAGTATAGCGTTCGTTTTCTTCTCTGATCCCTGTGTGTGGTGTGGGGATTTTACACAAACACTGACACACTGTGATTCGCCTCCGCAAACACAACCCGTGCCAGAATGTTGAGTATAGAGCGTCAACAGAGGGTAGCCTTGTGTGTCGTGTATTGTCTTGGTACGAGATAAAAGGGAAAATGTGTAGATGAGTAAATACAAAGTCATGTTTCCCACCGAATTCAGTGGTAAAAAAAATTAAAAAAAAACCTCCTTTTCAAATTTAACCAGGGACTACTGTTGATTAATCAGCATTGTCCACAAGAAAGAAACAGCAAAGAGATAATTAAAAGCTATTTGCTTTAAAAAAGTAAATGTTTAAAAAATTTAAAGCCATAGCACTAATGGCTGACATCATGCCAGTATGATGGCATTTCTTTTCCACAACTGCTAAATCAAAAGAAAATACATGTTGATTACTCCTGTTTAGCTGTTGTGCCAATTAAAAGTAATGTTCACTGGACATATTTTCATAAATGCGGAGGATGCTCTGCAATCAGTTAATTTATTGACCATCAAACTGAGCTTTGACTAGCCTTTGCACTGCTGCAACAGAGCAGTGTGTGGGACAATCAGTGTGATCCAGCTTTTGACAAAACAGATTAAAGCTGCTCAGCTGGCCAAAAGATCAGACTGTGGTTGTATTGGGAGGCTTTCAGCTGTGAATGTGTGCAGCTGTGTCAGTGTGGAGCCGGGCATTCATAGAAAATAGCATTCAGGCTCGGTGGATCTACTGTACCCCGGTTAAACAAAGTAAAGAAAAAGTAGACAAAAGAAAAAGATGATGGCTAACACTGTTTAAAAGTTGGCAATTAAAAGAAGACCATGCTGTTTCTGTAGACGCTGTGGAGTCAATATGTTGACCGCTGACCATAAAATAGTACTGTAAACAGCTCTGTTGCAGATACTCTGGGGATGGATGGAGGGATGCCCGTCCAATACACAGACAATCCTCATGGAACTGCATGACGATGGTGGATGCTTCATGCTTAACGTGAAGTAGAGCCGCTGAGTTTCTGAATGTGACATTGTTTGTCACAGGCAATTCAGATATGCAAGCAGAGTGTCTGGCTCAAAGATAAATAGTTTTATCATGCCTGTAAGTCAAAGAGAATATAAATCCAAAAATATGTGACGACTGTGAGGTTTAAAAGATATCAATCTGAACTTTGTTTTCTTTCCTTTATGAACCCCGGCATTCTGGCTTTTGTTCTTGACTGCTTGCAATTTTTAGTATAAAAAGCACATTTTTGGTGCACCCTATGGCACCAGCTACATTCTCAAAGTCGTATCATTTCTGACATGTTTTGCTGATGGTATGCTAAAAGTGAATTATCTGTTTCCAATAGCAGAATGGAGGCAAACGGGAGAAAAAAAAAGAAAAAGAAGAGGAGACTGAGTGAAAGGAGAGATGAGAGTGAGAGGGTGTGGGCAGTATATGATGTTATGGGTGAGAGTGTTAGTCAAGTGGTCCCAAAGGCCCTGACGCTCTCTCACACTCAATTTTTCTGGGTGTGTTTGTATATGATGACCCTTGACCTTGGCCCCTGGCACATGTCTGAGATCACTCCGCTCCATCTCTGATGCATCAGCTGGGGCCAGGACCTCACACACATGCAAACACACTCAGAGTGACGGAGCAAAGCAGAGGATCCCGGTTATACACACCAACACTGATAGGCTTTACCCACACAACGACGATGATAGACTGTGTGTGCCCCACTATGTTTATCTACCCCCGTCCAGCCACAGACTCCCGCAGTCATCTACATGCGCATGTACACACACATTTGAATACACTCATAAAGTAGTCAGCAAGGCACACCTCTAATCATGGCCACCACTGCCTTTTCATTTCCCAAGTTCAGTGGCCCATTGAGCTCCCACACACTTAATCACATCAACACTCTCTCCGCCATAAATGATCCACACACAAACATTCCCTCTCTCCTTTCTTCCCATCCTCCTTTTGTTTCTTAAAAACACACTCAAACACGCAGCGCGCATAAACGCACAGACGGCCAAACGCTCGAGCATGGCTGGCATGATAGTAGGTATAGCGTAATGAATAGCGCACAGCTTGAGGTGGACCAAACACAGATGCAATGAGCATCTAGCCATGCCTCCCAGAGACGGAAGACGTGTAACCCTCCTATTCCAAAACCATAAAATGTTTATCCTCAGTCTGGCACAGAGCATGACTTTTACACACTTCCTGCAGCAGCATTTTCAAACTACAGCAGCACGCAGGCCTGCCACACCGGCCTAGCTGATTGACTATTTCCCCCATATTTGACACACCAGTGAGTCTGCTCATCAGTCACCTCAGCAAGTAGGCTGTGAGAATTGGGGAAATGGGTGGGGGGGTTCAGTCAAGGCAACAGCCTCAGCATGGCAAAGAGTTTGCTTCTGGCTCTGTGCCGCATATAGGGCCTGGCAAAGGGAGACAAAATAAAATCTGTTTCATTCATCAAGTGTTATGTACAGTTAGTAGCATACACAGCTTTTCAACTCATCAGTTGCTCGTATTTCTTTCAAATATCATATTCTTCGGGGTTTTCTTTGACAGCATGATGTGTAGGGAGGAAGCGGCTGAGATCCACTACTGACTGCGTAAAGGATGTAACGCAACACTAAAACATGGCACACATGCCAAGTCTATGAGTCTGGTTCATGTACTTGTTCGTGTTAGCATGTGACAGGCTTGGATGTAGCCAGAAATAACCTCAGCTAGAGCCCATGATGTACAGTACAGACAGTGTAGGATAATATCTATGTACAATACCGAATGTTTTTCCTCTGTGAATTTATATAATGTATTTCTTAGGAAAGTGGGTCAGCCCTGATAAAACACAGGCTTGAGAGAGACAGTGGGGTTTATATATTTAGAGGACCCCCTCATCCCCGCCCATACACACACACACACACACACACACACACACACACTGCTGGAGCCCCACTGTCCTGCTTGGGAAGATTCTTGGAGGACAATGAGACATTGCTCTGGCCAGCGTTGGCATTGTGATGAACTACTTCTGGAAGCAATCATGCGAATTTACATCATCCCTTGACATTTAGCCTCACACTCCACACACTATCAGTGTGGGGTGTCTTGTCTGTGTTGGGTTTTTGAGCGCGCCTCTATGCATGTGTGTGTGCATGTGGAATTAAATCTCTTTCCCTGACATTTAGCCTTGCTGTCCACATGGCGCTCTGCAGGAAGAGGCAACGTGGGAATGCCAATCTTGAATCCTGCAATATATTATTTTTGTGTTTGTGTTTGTGTGTGTGTGTGTCTGCCTATGCGCGTCTGTTTTTGTGCAACCGTCAGATTTGGAATACACAGTTATTAAGGGGGGAGGCCTGCCACTCATGTGTCTCCAGAGGGTGAGGAGACCAGACACCATATAGGAGGGAAGGAGAAGGGAAAAGGCAAACTGAGGGGAGAAACAGAGAGAAGCACAACTAATGAAGGAGAGGAAGGAGTGGTGAAAGTGTCAAGGCACCCATTGTACTGCTGGGCAGGAGCAGTAAAGACAAGCTAGTGGCCTCTGCAACTTTAAGATTGCCATTAAACTCTCGCCTTACTCGTGTTTATGGTTGGCTTTGTGTGTCAGAGGAGAAGGGGATCGTAAAGCGGGGCTTTGTCTGTCTGCCATCGATTTATTTCCTTCGTTAGGGTGATGACACTGCCTGCTTATGATGTCCTAGCACAGACTGTAATTACAGAGTACTTCTGTCTTTATTGATGTCACTTTGTTAGTTTAATTACGCTATATTGGGTTTTAGAGTCGCGGCAAGAGCAAAGCTATGATGTAGGGCAAAAATCATCAATGGAACATCCTCTTTTGAAGATGTCGGGGGCAGAGAGTTGGGAGATAATTATTTCATAGACAGACATCTAAAATAGACCCTGTGCATCTCAACATCTACAAAGGCAAAGAGAAGGTAATCTCAAATTTAATGACTATTCTGTCTGTGTTATGACCAAAGTCAGAGGGAGGAGGCTGTGAATGTGATGAGGGCCTTAATGGAAATGAAACACCTGGGTTCAACCTTGAGAGCGACTGTTTACGCGCCCAGTCCCCAGGTGCCGGGGTTGACTGAGAGTCGCGCAGTATGAGAACCATTGGTGTGTGTCTGTGTGTGTGAGCGCAAGTGTGTGTGTGTGCATACAGTGTATATATGATGGGATGGGACCCAGGGGGAAGCAGTGCCACGTGAAGGTGACCCTTGAGGGGAAGAGGAGGAGGGAGAGGCCACCTGCTTGCTGGCGGTGGCGAAATGAGGGTGACAGCCATCCACCTGTCTGAGAACACTCTTATTCCAGACCCCATCTGCCCACCCCCTTTGGGATATCTCCTCCCCAGGGGACCCTGTGACCCTCGCTGTCGTTCAGCTGACCAGGCCTCCTGTCCACTGTCCCCACGGCCAGCTAAAACTGCCAGCGCTCACCTCCGACCGGAGGCCATTCTGGGGCACTGTAATACAGTACAATACATTGGAGGCTCTGCAGCAGACGTTCACAGTTTTACTCTGTTTCTCCTTTTCTTGTTTTAAAGTGATACAGGCCCCCAGGCCTTATGTGTCAGACTGTGCTATAAGTCTCCTGGCTTGGCTAAGTCATCACAGGTAGCCAACAGGGAAGGTCTTTATTTGCTCTCTTTTTCCTGCTCTCCCATGTTCTCCAAACTGAAAACTCATCATGGTGTTCTGTAGCACAGATAATCTCTGGCCAACAACAGAGCAATTTGGCAACTCAAACAATGGTCACATATAGTGCACTGTCTATTTGTCACTTCTCTCTCTCTCTCCCTCTGTGCATGCAGCTGCCTGTGTTTCTTGCCATTGTAGAATGGACCACACACAGAATTACATTCTTTCACCAACCAATCCACCCTGTGGATGGATCTCTTTATTCAGGGCTGTCTGTCTGGCTGCAGTCAGGTCCATCCCTGTCTCCAATGGCTGCAGACCTGTGGCCTGTACCTAGGGCTGTGTTTGCTCTTTCTCTGTGGATTTCAACCACATAACTGAGTGGGGTCTGTGTGGAAAAGACCCACCAGATTTCTGACATGTCTTCTCATCTCCAACAGTCCTCCAGGGCTGACAGCCCTACTGTACTGCCACAGAAGAGTGGCAAGCCAAACTCAGACTGAGACGGAGGCAGAAAGTATGATGGAAGGATGGATGGAAAGAGCAAAAACTAAGAGAATGAGCGGTGGAGGGAACGAAGCAGCAGAGAGACACTTAAAGATAAAGAGAAACATCAAGTCTTTGCACTTGCAGAGGGTGTCTTGCAAGAGAAATACTGACTTGCCAGAAAATAATGTGCTCACAGTAAGGCAAGTCTAATTTAGGGAAGATCGCAAATGTTTCTAATTAAGGTAAGTTGTGGCTTGGAGTAGCATCTTGGAGCTGGATTCCTCTCCTCTCGGGCTCAGTGAGATCAGAGCTCTGTGCATGTTCTGCATGATTTCCTGTTGATTTGCAGCATATTGGCGTTACCCTGGCTGACTCCCTGGAAAAAGGCACAGTGATATCTCTACCTATTCATGGTGGTCTGCATTGAGAAAGACAGGAGATGGCCTTCCAAGATGGTAGGATGAGTTCCAACAGGAGGTCGTTAGATCTGGTGAGCTGGCAATCCAGCGAAAGTGTAGGAGGGTATAAGTGAATAAAGTGTTTGAGAGGGTGTAGGAACAGAGAGCAGGGAAAATAGACAACTGCACACAACCAACCACCCTTCTAAGTTGTGTTTTGATGCCTTAAGAGTTAATACATCAGTGGTACTGCTTCTGGCTATTAGCATGCTTCCGGCCATTAAACATGCCAAGTGGCAGACCTCATTATTCACAGATACACACACTTACATTATTGCATATGCACAAGCAAGTACTTGCATACGTTAAAAAAAAAATAAAAAAAATTACATATGCACACAGTACAGTGGATGCTGACAAGACCAGATCTGAGAGCTGCAGAAACACTACTCATGTGAGGCAACTCAAACCTCAAATGGACCAAGAAACATTTCCAACGACCACTATTGTTATCTGGCCCCCTCCACTCTGTGAGACACCAGTGTGGAAAATTACACAGCCATCCTAGCTGTTTATAGCCAAAGTACTGCTTTATATCGCATGCCACAAATCACATACCACAAACGACTGTTGCTTTAGACATGAACGAGCACTCTGGCCAAATTCTAGCTTCGCTCGAAAAACCGAAGCAGCAGCACGGGGGGAATGTGCAACAGATGCCAGTATTGTGTTGAGTTTTGTTGCAGCTCAATCCATCTATTACCATACATCTGCAGATCTACACCCGTGATTAAAAAAGATAAACAAACTACTCATAAATCTTTCCTTATCACAAAAAGCCAAACTGTCTCCCACAACAATAGCATTAGTGCACGCTTTGGCCAAAGGCAAGAGACGGTAATAGATAGTAATAGGGTTTACTACAGGAAGGCAGGAGGCACAGACAGGGAAAAGCACAGTGATAGACAGAAAAGGGGAGAATGTGTAAATAAAGAGCAGTGGGAGATGGAGAAAAACGGTTAGGGGAGAAAAATGGAGTCTGAAGGAGAGAAAAGGAAGGTAAGGGGTGGTGAGAGGGTGAAAGGAGGAGGGCGACGACGAGGAGCGGGAAGGTTGGTCTCATTACTATTAGACCTTCTCTCTCCCTGCAGGCTCAGGTGACCCCGGCTCTCTAGCCCTCTGCCTCGCACACCACTAATCATTTGGTTTTAATCACCGGGATATTCTCCCCCTTTGCCCCTCCCCCACCTCTCCTCCCCTCTCTTCATGCCCTACTGTGCGCCCTAGCCTTTGCCAAGGTCCAGCTAATTTTATTCTAATTGGCCATAGACTGGGCTGGGACCGATCTGCCTCATTGTCCTCATCCATCCGTCCATCCTGTCTCTGTTCCACCCTCCGTCCTCTCTGTTCCTCCCCTGTCTCTCTCCCTCTCGCTTGCTGGCTTCACAGCTTCGCGCCTGTGCTTGTTTCTTCATCTCCTCACTGCCTCCCCTCTCCGCCTCATCTCTCTTTCACCCCTGTTTTTTTTTTTTCTTTTTTCTTTTTACCCATATGCAGCCATCGCGGCTCCCTCCCTCTGTCTGTCGTTCATGCCGTTACTTGACATCGCAGTCGTGCGAGCGTTTTCCAATTTCTGTTCTTCCTCTCCTGTTGACCTTACATTCCACCAGACAAAACAAATAGCCTTGATGTTGTCTGGCAACAAAAAGCTTTGTGCGACTGCCTTGATCCGCACACAATGGCATGAAAGAGAAATGTAAAGCTGTTCAATTAGGTAAACCTGATGGCTGAAGTTCTCCCTCTTTTTTATGTAGGAGTGAGAAGACACAGACTGTGCGTCAAATGACACACACACACAAAAAAAAAATGAGTGTGCTGCATGAAGAACAAAGAGTGATAAGATGCCCGCTGGCCAAAAAGCACACAGAATCCGAATGAAACAGACAGTCAGGGGAACTAGCTGTCCTCCTCATAGGCTTGTGTGAGCACAGTAGACATTGTTAAATTTCAGCAAAGAAAACATGACCACTCTGAAATTTCATGTATGCTATTTCACTTTATGCGATGCTGTATGTGAATATTCTACCTGTAAGTTTGCTCTTTAGCAGAACCACAGGATATACGACTGTAAATTAGACCGCTGGGAGGGCACATATGTTTGTGCATGAATGTCTGGGGGTTGATTTTGGTTATGTTCATTTAGCTCCTCTCACCAGGAGTCATTTGTGTTCGAGTTAAATCATTTGAAGTCATGAATTCAAAACAGCCTGAAAAGGAAGTCTTCTTATTAAGTATCCACACATGAAATATTTATAGCCGCCAGCTCACTGGCCTGCTGACAAAGCTCGGAACATCGAAGCCAAATCTCACAATACTGGTCTTCAACTTTACCTGTCGCTGAGAGCAAAAAAGGAGAGAGGAAGATGGAAATCCTGCATTACAATCACACGCTACAAATCCTCTACTTTTCTTTTCTCCTCCGGATCAACAGCTCCAATAAATTTTCATTACACCTGTGTGAAGCGCTTCAAATAGAGCCACAGAAGCAGAAACTAATTACTTTATAATTTATTGACTAATGGCCACAGCCCTGGGAGACAGCTGCAATTGTTCTAACAGTCCTGCTGCTCCGACTGCACTCAGGTCCACTTTAGATTCATAACCAAAATAATTTATCATTACAAGCACATTAAATTGAACCGTATAGACCATAACAGTGGTAATTTATATCATTTTGTTGTTAGGGATGCTTTTCCCTCCCCTGTCTTGAAAGCGTGCAATCTTTGCGATGGGATTCGTCTCCAGCCAGTAGTTGTATGTGGCAGGTTCACTTTGTTCTTCAAAGAACTCTTTGTTTTGTGCCTCATTCACCATTTGTTGGAGCTTAAAGTAGAAAGGAGACAGAAAGGAACGTGCGCCCTTAGAAGAGCCTGAGAGGAGGTTTCTGTGTTGCGCATTAAAAAATATGACGGCCAAGTAAGAAGACTACTGTCGCTGTCTGCATGCCATACGTTCATGGCATGATCAAAACAGAAACATGAAAAGCAGATAGTTTGGATCTGTGCTGCCTTGAAGTAAACTTTCCGTCAGGATTCAGCTTCCAGCATCCCTTCGTCAGCTGGCCAAACTCTATGCTGATAATATATTAATATTCAGTAATTGCCTTTATCTCACAGTGCATCTCCTTCTTGATGGGAACAATGCCTTCCAGGATGTCAACGTCCCTATCAACAAGACACAAATGGTCGCCCAGTGGTTTGAACAGCGTGATAAAAACATTAGCCATGTGTCAAGGCTTTCTTAATCACTACCGAGCTTGCCATTTGTGCATTGATGGGAAATTCTGTAGCAAAGTATGAGATGGCATTTTCCACTGGTGTCATTAAGATGGAAGGCCCATATGATCATGCAAATTCATTATGTAAGCATTAGCGTTGACCTTGCCCTCTACGAAGTGAGTGGTCTGAAACGATGCCAGAAAAAGCACCTCGTGTCCACAGAGCCAGTATGGAGCCATATACAGAGTGGAATAGGTGATACTGGCAAAACTGCGTCCTCTATGGACATTTCCTTTTGGAGAAGTCTTATCAAGACATCACAACACATGCAGACAACACAATTTCCAGTGTCTTCAAGCTGATGTTTCTGTATTTTGTGTTCTACCTTTTATGTAAAACAAAAGATATCCTCAAGGTTTAGGAGTTTAGCCAGATTTCAGCAGAAAGACCATCGGATCTATGGGAGGAATTCCAACCTCCCACGGCAACAACAACCGATCCAACCGTGTTGATAGTACCAACATTGTGCTGCGTTGTGTTACTAGAAGCTTAGATGACGGTGGTGTGGCCCTGAGGGAGGGTCTGAACTCCTAAACCTTGAGGATATCTTTTGT
>JAPZEA010000002.1:23331190-23342901 GCA_029783685.1 Heniochus monoceros | reverse complement strand
TTATTACGTGACAATGTTAAACATCATGAATATTTTAGATATAGATATACTCATGACCCATAATGATGCTGTTATTATAACGGAATATTGCTGCTGGATGCCACAAATATATTAATATTGCGGTATTTGTGACCATCCAACTATCTTGTCTATGAGGAATAAAGCATTTCATCCATCTTAAATAGACATTTTCTACATGAATACGTATTGAAAATAAACCAATTCAAAGGCCAGAGCAATTTCACAGAAAAGCATCACAAAATAGCTCGAAAATAAAGTAGAGATTTAGATGAGTTGCTTTGATAGTCATTAGTCGAGTGAGAAGTGACTTTCCCCCAGCTGAGATAACTTTTTGAACAATAATGTCTCCCTTGAAAAGTCATAAAGAAAATCTCTTTTAAAGTTTCCCCGATTTCTAATGGAGCCTCCCTCCACTGAGCATTTCAACCACCTGAGTGAGAAGCGGCCAGATCGCTAATGCATCCTAACTCAGACAGTATAGATTACAGATTGTCAGGGGCAAAAGTTTGATTTTTGCCTTGACCATCTGAAAGCAGGCTCCCGATATAAATTTAATGGATCAATGGCGATGGACGGCTGAGAACTGTGAGACACCTTACCACTTTCTGTTGTGAACTACCATGCAACAACTGGGATCACTGTGCTTCATGGACCCTTACTAAGAGCCAAATGATCTATGCACAGCCAGAAAAGAAAACATGTCAGGAGTTTAGACTTGTGCAAACACTGCTTTGCAGATGCAGAGTCGCTTCTTATCCCCCCAAAAAAGCAAGCACTGTGATATATCTTCGAATGCCAGAGGAAGAATAAATGTCAATCTTGGATTTGTTTAGATGCTCCATAGGAGGGTGTGGGCCACAACATAAATTCCCTAATGGCAATCCAGATAAAGAGGTGACGCGAGGGGTGGTGGGGGAGAGGAGATTGGCCAGAGGAGACACAAAGGCAAAAGTTCAATTAAAAATGTTGAGGGAATCAATTTGTTTGCCTTAATTACTTTGTTAATTTGTTAAAGCATTTACTTAGAAAAATCCTGTGTCACATTTTCTGCTGTGATAATGGAGCTACAGGGAGGGAGGGGCTGTTGGATGGGTTGAGTGCCTTTTAAATGGCTCACCCTCTGGTTCTAAACACAACGCTCAGTATGCCTGCTCGCCCGTCCCCGAGTCTCTCTTGCAGGGTGTGTAGGTAATGAGGCCCTCCTGTAGTGCCGCGCTCCACTCCTCTGTTGGTGCAGGAAAGCGCACCCCCGCCATGTCCTGACATTCTGACAGATAGGAGCCGCGGAAAGCATATGGCCAACGTAGCAATGCCTCCGACGCCCTCCAAACTGTAGTAGGGCTCAGGCATAATGAGCGGTAGAGAGATGAGCCCGAGTCCTACACATAGGAGACATTAGTCATCACATTTTTCCTCATCTGCCACAGATCAGCTAGTAAAAAAAAACTCTTACCTCGTATAAGAGTCAAGAGATCCCATGAATTTGTGACTTTACAGAAGAAAGCCATGTAGTTTAGCATGGCAGAGCCAGACAGGAAGACTCAGAGAGAGTGCATTTCTAGGATGACTGCCAGACATTGGTTTTACAAAACAATGTGAGTTCTTGTAGGTTTACAGAACAATTAAAATTTGCTGTTTGACTTGCCTTAGTGGTTTGGCTACATACTACATGTGTCACAGCATGGAGTCAAATAGCAGACAGTCAGGGTAGAAATAGAGAGGGATGTCACTGACTGAGGCGGGAGTGAGTGATGGTGTGTTGGGCCAGTAAGTGGCCGCTCTCCCTGTCAACTGTCAATGCCGTTAGTGTCCAAAAGCTGAAGTCTACAGCGACTAGACGAGATTTTAGATAAGGTGCCCATCCAGCCATGCCCTCGACATGGCATCCCTCTGGCCCAGACTCCTCTGCCAGTCTCCTTCCCTCCCTCTGTCTGGCCTGTTATCCCTGACCGTCTAGACACCGCCCAGCACGCGATCCCTCACCCCAGCCAACCCGGGCTGTTCTCCGCTCTTCTGCTTTCTCTCTGCTCAACGCTGCGTCACAACCCTGGGTGGCTGCAGGGCTGTGAAGGGCTACTGAAAAAGGACAGAACAATGCCAGGCAGCTCTCTCTTACCCTTATTCTACTCATTCACTAGAAGGTTTAGCAAATGCTGCTCAGCTCCGAGTCTCAATCCTCCTGCGACGGCAACCGAAATGATCACAATCCAAGACTAAGCTAAAATTTATCAGAAAGTCTCAAGGGTCGACTGTAAGTGTGAACAATTGTAATGAGGCGGCCCACACCAATCATTCAATGATGTATACACACCTCCGAAAAACAAAAATAACAATTGAAAGCACTTCAGCCACTTTTTGTACGCGGAGAGGCAAATGAGTGAGAACCATGAGCAAGCCAAGAGGCAATTACAGAGAGGATGGCAGACTGATCTGCTGGTGGCAATGCAACCACCTGAGTGCCTGTGTTCTGAAGCTCAGGCTGTAAGTTAAAAAACACTTGTGCATGTGAGAGAAGCGGCCAGGTGTAAGTCATAATTTCCTGAAACCACTCGTTCAGCCTCTGTACCCTCGTTGCCCAACAGGTGGAGTGTGGACACCATACGTTCAAACTAGCCCTGACGCAAACCTCTTGCAGCAGAAGGCAAGGGTTGCAATGCATCAACGTCACTTCCCTATGCACAAAGCAAGAGCCTCACATCCATGACTGATCTCTATTAAATTACATGGATTAAATCAGAGATCCTTAATTAGGCCTCAATAAAAGCGTCATGTGGCTTTTGAACCCTCTGAGCATGGCATGATTGGATAAAAATATGAAAACATACTAAATGAAATTGGTTTACCGCTGAGTGTGCGCCCCATGACTCTTGAGTGGAGCAGCAAAGCAGGGGGAAATAAAGTGAGGAGAAATAAGTAAGAGAGAGAGAGAGAGAGAGAGGAGAGACACAGATGCAGAGAAAGAGCGAGAGGGGAGTCTCAGGGCGAGTCACACCTCTTTGCCTCAGAAAAGCTCTTAAATTCCATGTGTGACCTAAGGGAGAGAGCTCTAAAGAGTCAGCCTAAGATGCCATGATACAGAATTTGACTGTTGCGGAGCAGTGAGCTAATACCGCCTGCCGCAAGCCACGCTGAGGAGTGCTACAGGCATGACGAGGCTCCTGGAGACAAGGCAATCCTTGTATGTTTATATATGTGCATAGAAAACACAGACCCACACACTTCCAAACACTCAAGCACACACATCTGGGACTTGCTTCTCTCTAAAAACTGGAGCGTGATGCCTCCCTGCTCCTCTGGACCCTTTCGTCTCCTGGTGTCAGGACGGCCAAAAGCTTTTAAGTGCTTTAAACTCATAATAACCCTAATGCTTAGTCTCCCCCTGTGATCTCCATGTTTGTCTGAAAGAAAATGAAATGCCGTTGAAATAGATGCAAAGATGCGGGATGTTCAGACATTGTGGGGGTTGCTGGGGATTTGGCGTCTGTAAAGGCATTAGGAAGGGAACACAGAGTAAAAAGGCTCCCAGGACGTGTTATGCAGCGACAGGAAAAGTTAGACTGTGGCAATGCACAAAACTGCCAACACACACAGCAGCACAGAATACACTGGACTCTTTATTTTGCCCTCTTCTCCTCTTGCACATTAGCTTGCTATGTTGTTTGTGATGTTTCTATTTTTGAAAACATGGGGATTGGAAAAAAAAGAAAAAAAGAAAAATCACAGATCCACTGCCACAATGCATTGCAGGGAATAGTAAGCACACAAACAAAAAACAGCCCCCAACCACCTTCCCACTCGCCACTAATCCTCTCATGCCCTAATTGTGGGCGCAGTCACCCCAGATTCACTTCTTCGGGGAGAGAGAGGGGAAGGGAGCTGAGGCTCTGGCTGAGAACAGACCACCCTGTCTTCCCCTAAAAATGATTCTCTCTGCCAGAAGACACCAGAACGGTAGGTGGTACTCTCTCTCCATTATATTTCACTTTTATCTCACTTCCCCTTTGCCACTCCATCTTCCTGTCATTTCCAGCTCTCTTTTCTTTCCCTCTCCTCTTTCTACTGTAAACCGCCTAAGGTGATTATGGATTGTGATGGTGGTGGGTGGAGACGGCGAATCCCCGTCTTTGTTTCCTTAAAATAGGTTTAATACACTACTACCGAACACAGCTGAGAACCTCTGTGTGACTGCTACAATGGGTTTGGGGTACAAATAACTCCAGACAGTGCTGAGATAAACACGGCAGTCTCCATTTAAGGCAGCAGAAGGCAGGCAGGTGACGTCCTGGTGGGCTGCTCTGCTCGGTGGCTAGCGCCGATGGGTTGCATCACTCGTGCCAGGTCAAGAAATCACACACACGCTCACTGGAGACACATTATAACAGGCTATTAAACTCTTTGGCATTTGATTTCTTTTAATCAAAGAGGCCATCAGTCAACTGAGCAGAATCCCACAGCACAGGCCTCAGAAGAAGATGCTAGAAAGGAGCCAGCGACTGGTGGCTGGCTGTGTTTTGTCTGAACAGTGTTGCTACTGTTGGGAAGGCTGCATTGGAGCTGTGCCATGCCAACCTTTACAGCAGCCCTCTATTTTCCTGTCTGGTCTCTCTCTCTGTCTCCCTCTCTCTCTCTCTCAATGTGTCTATATGTCTGTCTCATCCTCTCTTTCAGGCACAAAACCAAGCTGCACATTAGGTGCTGGTGCTGCACATTTTGATGCTTGGCTGTCACTGTATCATTGTCTGGTGACATAAAGCGCAGTAAAGCACTGAGCAGTGATGAAGTGGAGAGGTTTTAAACCGGCGCTCACTGGCACATTTCTTGCCTTTCAACCAATGTCATTTGGAGAGTGTCATCATCCCACTGTGAAAGTAGCCCACCCCCCACCCAAAACACTGAACGGAGAAAGAAAGAGAGAGAGAGCTTGCTCGTTGGCAGTACTTGCTCCATTATTCCACTGGAGGCTTGATTAGACAGAGGGGGTAATTTACGAGCCACTTCATTGCCAATTCAACGGGCACATCACCTGTAAATAATTGAAACCCTTCATGTCCATTCCAACATAATCATATCGCTATCATGTTAATGTATCCAGCAGTGCTTTCCTTTGGGTCAGGCGCAGGACTACTTTAAATCTTGGTTGACCTGTCTCCATAACTCTACCGAGCACCACCCTCTAGCAAACGGAAAAAAATAAAGATGAAGGACTGCAGCGAGAAATGATGAAAAACTGAAAATACAGTAAACAAATAGAAGACTTCATAGCAAGGCCGTGGTGGGTCGCAGGTGGAGGGCATGCATTTTGCACTGGCTTGTTAATTATCTCTGCTTATGATGTGGCTAAGAGAGATTCATCATCTTCTCATTTATTTATCTCTCTCTGAGTTCTATGAGCCAAGCAGTGATATAAAAAGGCTGCAAGACTTTGATGGTAGTAGCTGGTACAATGAGTTGAAAGAGACGAGAAGGACAAGAGAAATCAAACCGTTTGCTTTTAATTGTAGAGAATTGAACCATCGTGGGAATTCTCTCTCTCAAACACTCTTAATTATACCACTGTTTAAAAAAAAACTTGATACTGAACTGATAGCTATTTTTCTTACTTCATTTTAAAAAAGTTATTAATATTAATTATCCAATCTGAAATGGTTCTCACCTTTCCTTCTACGCACTCCTCTCAAATGTGACAAAAAAAAGATCTGAATAATTTATCAATTGACTTATATTTGAATTGATTAATTCACTGATGCAAAATTAATACATGGCTATCCTCCATATTCCACCCACTTCATCCTCTCCCATCTTTAATGAAGCAGTTAAAGTAGTAAGGGTCTTGCCTGGGGTAAAGTACCGACTGAGGCAGGGGTGTGCAGGGCTGGGGCGTCTGATACAAATCTACAGTAATGAAGATGTCTCATCAGAGTCAACAGGCTAACTATGTTCCAGATTAAGACAAGTAAGAAATACCTCGAGTGTTTCATGCACAAAGAGATAACGCTCTTTAGGGAGCGTCTCTCTGCGTGGCTAGGTAACAAAAAACAATCCAGCGAGGAAGACGTAACGGGAGGGATGGAAATAAACTGCGCAGGTAAACCAGATGGATGTAGGGCAAAGGTGAAGTAAATAAGGGGGCTACACCAAACTGAATGCTCTCAGTGTGTGAGCCACAGGCCTCGGTGTACGAGCCACATTGCAAGTAAAGCTGCTGTTCTTCCTCGGACGTTAAACGATGAGGAGGTACAGGGGGTCATTCCTGCCATTTGCCGTTTTTACACATTGAATGGTGCCACGTGGCAACTCATCATCCGCTGTACTTCCTGTACTGTGAAGCTCAGCTGGGGCGAAGAAATGGGACAGAATGTGTGCCAGTATGTGTGTGTGTGTGTGTGTGTGTGTGTGTGTGTGTTTGTGTGCACCCATGTCGTGCCTGTTCTTTGCTGGTGAATCACCCAGCTCTCTGGCAGCCGTCCAGGACCTATTTTCTCCTTCTCTTTACATAACAGCAAACGGTATCACTGATGCCTTGTGTCCTGTCCTTTCTTTTCCTCCTCCTCCTCCTCCTCCTCCTCTTGTTCCTCTGCCACTTCCTGTTCTTCCATCCCCCATCCTCCACCTTGCTGTATGTGTAGGATACCTAACTGTGCGTCGCTCCCCGGTGCTTCTGCATCACCCATGGGATCGTGATGCGACCAGTCCGGAACAGACGTTCTCGGACCACACCCAAAGCACCGAATGGTAGACCAGATTCCAGGGTGCGGCATGGGGCTATGCGTGGGACGAGAGCCTGCTTTTGACTGAAATGCCCCCTAGAGCTTTCTAAAGGCCCGGGATCCGGGATCCGCTACACCATATGCCTACAGGACAGCACCCAACTGGGCACCGGGGCGTGACGGGCTGAAAATAGGGACTCACAGTCACAATCCTCACCGTGCCGGCCAACATACGGCTAACTCGGCAGCAACAGAGCAGAGTGATGAGGTGGAAGAGGACGGTACAAGAGGGGGTGGAGAGCGGAGGGGGGTTGAAAATAGAAAATCAAGGAGGTGAAGGGAGATGAGCTGAGGAGAGTTTAGTTTGCAGGGAGAGATGAGGGTGAGGAATGAGGCCGTGTGTCCGTGTGCTCAGAGTGTCGCTGTGTGTGTAGGAGAGATGTGTAGGCAGGGTTTAGTGTCTGGACTGCTCAGTGACTCAGGTGTGAATAATACGTTAAGTCTACTTTGTGTGTGTGTGTGTGTGGGTGTGTGTTTGTGTGTGTGTGTGTGTGTGTGTGTGTGTGTGTGTGTGTGTGTGTGTGTGAGAGAGAGAGAGCCGGGGAGACGGAGAGCATAGTGAAGTGCTGGGTCGGTGTAAGGCTGGTCGTCTACGTGTCTAGGTGGCTGAGGGTGCGCTCTGCTGTGTCTATGGCCCGCTCCATGACAGCCAGCCTGCACGCTGCTCACCGGTGCAGAAGCGCTAATTGAATTAAGTCTTTATTATCAGGCTGCAGCGGCAGCACTTCTCCCCATCTCGGCCCGCTTGGCTGACACTTTCTCCTTGAACACCTGCTTGACATCAACTTCCTCCTCTATTTATTTATCCCCTCTCTCCTGTGGCCAGCCACTGGCTGCACTCCTTCCTCCCCTCTACATCCTCCTCCATATTGGCATACAGAGCGAGGCGAGGCCTGCTTGTTTTTCATGCTGCTTCATACTATCTGTGCTGCACAATACTCCTCAGCTTGGGTAACCTCAGCATCATAGTATCTTTACTTCAGTGTTTTTTTTTTTAAAAGCTATACAGCCACACGGGTAAAAACCTGCCCTGCACTTCAATGTTTATTACCATACAAAAAGGAACACATAATAAAAAGGATTAATTCCTAAAATTGGTCCTGCCCTTTCTGGCCTTCAGCAGCAGTGCTGTGAGTGTAGAGGGAATAAAGGCGATAAAGCTAGATGATGTTCTATGTTCTATTGAATAGTCTCCGGTGGGCAAGCTGGCCAGGGTAATATACAGCAGCTGGGATGAGAACTAACATATATCTAGTCCCCTGTCCATTTCCACTAGCCTCAGGCTCAGGCTGTTTCCCAGGGCTCGGCTTGGGCATTACTATAGAGGACAGACAAACAAGAGGCACTATTAAGTTGGCTAGGAGTCTGAGGCCCAGGCACTCAGCCCAGCACTAGCTGTAATCTATTGACCGTTTGCATTCTCCCTCCCATGCCCCAAAACCACGGGACTTTTCTCTGTCTGTCAGTTGAATCCATTGCTCACCTCCCTCCATCTCTATCTGATGTTTACCTACTCTATTTTTCTCTTTTTTCTCTCCCTCGCCCTATGTCAGCTCAATCCCCCTCTATTCCATCTTTCTCCTGCTCTTTCGTCTGTTTGCGTAAATCCTCTCCCCCCTCACTCCTTCTCCTCCTCACCCCATCCATCACTATTCCTCCCATCTCCATCTCGTCCGTTCCCTTCTCTTATCGACATGTTTCCATTTTCTAAACTGCTCTCGCTCCATCATATTCACTCTTTCTTCAGCGGTCATTTTTCATTTTCTCTCTTTCATTCACTCTTACCTCATGCTCTCTGGGTTCACCTCACTCTTGTCCTCTCTGCTTTCCCTGGTGGGCTTTATTTCGCCCAGCCCGCAAGGCCCCAGGTGGGCATAGCTGTCCTTGTCAGGGCTGTTGACTGGGTGAAAGCAGCGTGGGACAGTGTCCTCCAGGGCCCAGAAGAATGGGGCAGCCAGGGGAGAAGTGTCACTATGCAGCAAACTAAACTTTTACTCATGATGAGTCGGGATGAAACAACACTGAAGAAGGACAAGCAGAGCAAAGAGGTGGAGGAGATCACACTAGTTTCTCCACCAAACGGCCCAGGCGCATTTACTTGACGTGGGCTTTTTTCATAACTCTGGCTTGATTCAGTGCCATATGTCTTACTGTCTTCGTTTCAATGTGATCTTATCTAATTCCTTTTTATCTTTTATGCCTTTGTTTGTGTGTGTGTGCCCCTCTTTCTTTGTGCTCTCGCTCGTTCCTTATGTCTCTCTCTTTCGCTCTCTATTCTCCTGCTCCTGTCCTTTTCCACTCTCCTCTGAAACTCTGCCAGCCAACGAGTGCCACAAAGCATTAGGACCAAACACTATCAGACGCCCTTCTCAGGCACATCCTACACATCAGCCCCCACCCCCACACACACACGCACACACACACACACAGAAAGCCCAGCACTTCCTCACACCATGTGCCAGACTAGGTGACAGAAACAGAGTTTACACATTGGCCTAGGGAGGTCTTATTCACGGTGGCAGACTCACCCAGATACTACATCTCTTATAAAAAAGACACACACATGGACGAGCGCTCTGTTCTCCATTCAAATCACATCCACGCAGTTTCACTGGTAATTACACACGCACATGCCATCTCAGTACATTCATAAATGCCTGCATATGTTCATCCTCAATGCATTTTTCAAATGCGTGGTCACGCTCCCTCAGGTACAGACATACAGACATACTGTGTGCATACGCATGAGTACATTTACGCATGCATATACACATGCGGAAACACAATCCCCTGTATCTATCCCTCTCGCTCGCTCACATGCACACACACACACACACACACACACACAGATCTGCACAGATTCACAGGCTCCATACACAATAGCAAACACCATACACAATAGCAAACAAACAGTCATTAGTAGATTTCAGGCTGCCTCTCAGTTCTGCTCTACTCTGTTGTTGGTGTGCCCGCGCCTCTGGGGTGGCGCCGCTGCTGTAGGTTTTAATAAAAGCATTGTCTTTGGAAGCTGTCTAAAGGGACTCGGTTTCATTTTGGAGCGCTGCCGCTGCTGTTGCTGTGGATGTGGGAGGAGAGAGGGCTATTGCGCTGGGACGTGGGGGCGGCTAGGTTCAGTGTCATTGCGGGGCCCTCCAAGGACTGGTGCTTATTGTTTGATAGTTTCAATATACAATGTGTGTGTGTGTGTGTGTGTGTGTGTGTGTGCGCGCGTGCGTGCGTGTATAGGTGTGTGTGTGTGTGTGTGTGTGTTCGGTGGTCACATAAGCGCATGTAAATTTCTGTGTTCCAAACTCGCGCAGAATTCAAAGCAAATGGCTGACACAGCCCACCACTTCAACTTTCCAACAGCTATAACAAGTCCGCTGTATGTTTGTATTTTATGCAAGACAGGAGATTACACACACACACACACACACACACACACACACACACACACACACATACAGAGCGATCTGGATGACAGGCGTAGAAGCACTCTCTCTGTTGTGTTTTGAGATGGGTTGCTGTTAACCAGTCCTATAAAACAAACAGTGGAGAAAAGAAACACTATGTGCGACTGCTCCACTCATGAAACCATGTGCCATTTAGGGGATGCTCAGGATAACGAGCTATCTCTATACGACACACAGGTGTCCATTAGCTCTTTGGGCTGACCAATCTGTGACACCCTCCAGTCAATAGTTTCTCCATCTGTCACCATACAAACACCTCCGAAAAAGCCCCTCAAGGAGACATTTGCGTCATTTATGATGGACAACAAATGCCTGCTCACAGCAGGAGGACAATGTAACGCCCATGATGAGGTCAAATCAAATGTTATTGTGTCGATTTGGAACCACAGCGTTTCTGTGCCTTCCCTCTGTTTTCAGTCTCCTCCCAGAGGCACCCTCAGATCCCATCAGTTGAAGCAACATGGACACATCTTTAAAAAGGCCAAAGGAAAGAATGAGTACGGCTATATCTGGGAGGATGTGGGAGAGGAAAATCCTAATTGTCCCTTTAAGTGTGTTCCCTCCTGTGGAGTGAAGGTGCGGGGTAACGGCCATCTTAAATCACAGCCTGGCCGCGGCCTTCATTAAAGCCATAATGCCAGGCTCTCCCTTTAATGGAAATGGAAGCCAGCGAGGCTGTGGGTGTAAATTAAAGTGTAAGGCCCGAGTAGGGAAAGATTTCCCCAGCTCTGACAGGTGCGGCCTGAATTAGCTGTAGTGCTGTTCAAGCAGTCAGTGGGAGAACACTGGTATTGATTTTAAGCACTGTTGCACTTCCTATCTGAAAGGGAATGTGTATTACTAGAGCTGGGCACATCAATCACTCAGCATTCCACCACTCTCCCCTGGCACACTTCAGATTTTGAAATGATAAACAAACAGAAACAGACCAAAACAAAAGAGAGCACCGGCTGCACTGTTACTGTACGGGTCTGGCTGATGTGCACGAGCCCAGCAAAATACATCTGTGCATGCATGTAATTGGTCCACTTCATCTCATCTTCCTTGTGTTGACAGGATGCCATCTCTATTCAGGGCATGTCCTGCATCGCGTGTCACCTTGGTCAAACAGCTAGCGTCAGCTCCTTGAGCTCTGGCTATAGCCCACTCCCATGTTTACGACCTGCATGTGTCAGAGTTGTTACATGCATGCGGTGCAGCCATGCAGCGCGGTGCCTCTCCGTGGATGACCCCGCTGCTTATCTCTGCCTCCCATCATGCCCTGCTGACCCTGTCTACAGGCGCTGGCAGGGGGAGAATTAGCCTACTTAGCCTATTCCCCACAGGGGTCAGGCCACACACAGACATGCAGACAGCACACCCACAATCAGATGCACACACACCTGTGCATCTATAAAACTCTTACACTTCCTGCAACTCTCTCTAAACTCGTGCTACGTTCAAGTGCGGT
>JAPZEA010000002.1:22760152-22770493 GCA_029783685.1 Heniochus monoceros | reverse complement strand
TTTCTGCCTGACCTGGGCCATAGTCAGCTACAGCTCCTGCATTTACCACAATATGACACGGCAATAGCCTGACAGACTGCACTCTCAGGCTGGAGGTTATGGTTAACACACAATGTCTGTTGCTTCATTTCTGTTTTAATTTCTCTTCTTTTAACACACATATGCCTGACACACAAGCTCCACCAGTCCAAATATGCCGATCCAGAACATTTTGGCCCAGGTTAACCTGCAGCCCATAGTGATGCTACAACTTTGCTGAACAGTAGAGCTTTGTTGCTACGGTGCAGATAACACATGACCACATAGAATGCCGCCATAACATGCATCTGTTTGGTGTGAGACAACAGGGAGACGAAAGAAAGAAACTGCTGTTTAAGTGCTAGTATGCACAGACTAAAATCTATCTTTGCGAATAGAATAGATTATAGTAATCCTGCAGCATTATCTCAAGAGTGAGAAGCTAAAAGGTAAGCATGCTAACATCATATGCAGCTGCTAAGCTTGCTAAGTCTGGAAGGTTTGCTCAGCTCGGGAGTAAAACTGACATAAAGCACAAGAAGATACAAGTGCATTATACTAGAGCCTGGTCGATAAATCAGACAAGCCGATATTAGCTCATTGTAGATATATCAGTAATGGTGTATATGTCAGCCAATAAATGACAATTGAGGTACAGAAATGTGAGTGACTGTCACCATTCTATACCATGTTCCTTTAATCAGTTTGTTTTGCTTTTATTCGTGAATTTACCTTCGCTCTTCCCTCCCAAGGTGATGACACAATGACAGGCGATGGAGGGGAGTACCTGAGGGCCGAGGACCTCAGGGAGCTGGGAGATGACTCCCTGCCCGGACAGTATCTGGATGGAATGAACTACCTCCGCTTCAGCCTGGAGGGGGGACGCACCGACAGGTACGTCAAGCTCTGTCACGTGTTTAACTTACTAGACTAGAACAATTATGGTTCAAGTGCAGTTTTGGTAACCTAAGTAAAACTCTCCGTGGAAGTGAAAGCTTTTTTCCATAGTTCAATAAATGCTCATCCGCACCATTGAGCAAACAATTGTTCCTTGTGCTCCATGCACACTTTTAAAGCATGTAGTAAATGGAGCTGTTGTTGTTGCCATTTTATAAAATCTAAAACCCAGTTGCGTTTCAGTGTTGATCCTGTTCCTATATGTGCTGTGTATGGTTGTTCTAACCTTATGATGAATAACTCTGTGTGTATCTGTATGTACAGTACTTATGACACCTTTCCTAAAGAGAACACTAAACTCAACAACTAACCACCTGTATTTGTATATGTGTATGTGTGTGTTTTGCAACCTCTCCTGCTCATACTTCATCGTTGGTTTCCCTTGTCATGCCTCCATAGTCGAATGCAAAGGTATGTGCTGACGCTGGCCAAATATCTGGCTTTTAGAATCTTCAGCACTGTTGAAGTAGCCAGTTCCTAGGACTGGGTATTTAGCTTTTTTAGTCATGAGTCAAAGTGATTTCACCTTTTTTCAATTAGATATTTCTTGATTTAAATCAGAATTTGTGTTTTTAGCAACTCTAGACATCTGCTGTAGGGATAGCAGTGTTGGTTGGTGCTCTGTCCACCCCTTTGACCTAGACATTCATTGTCCCCAGAGGATGAATCCTAATGACTTTGATGATCCTCCCCCTTTTTTTTTTGTCTAGTCTAATCCATCATCAGGTTCAAACTTTAATTTGTCCAACACTTTGATTTATGACCAACTACCTGCAAACCAATGACATTCTTATCAGTCTCAGCTCCACTTTGTGTTTACTGCCAATTAGCAAATGTTACTATGCTAAGGTACTAAACCGCAAAGGTGACTATGTTAAAAATTATACCTGCTTAACATCAGCATGTTAACAATGTCAGTGTGACTATGTTAGCAGGCTCATTTTTAGTTTTGTTGAACTAAGTTTAAGTACAGCCTTACAGTAGCACACAGTAGGGGTGGTGCGGCTGTAGATTCGTAGTCTTGGTGATTAGCTGTATGTTGTGTTTGCATGTTAGCTAGTAAAGTGTAAGATGTGTGTGAGACAGTGCTAACCTCGGTGCTGTTAATCTTTTATTTCGGCAATGTTCCTGTGAGGTTATTTGTTTTACCGTTAGGTTGAGCAACTGTTTTTTTCCTCTTCTAAAATATTGTCTCACCATACATTTCAGGTAGTGACAAAAAAAAAACAAACACATTTTAATCTCACCAAGACAGGCATTACTTATGGCTTCAAGTGCACTGATAAACAGTTTATGCAATGGCTTCTTGTTATAACATTGGCTTTAAGTTTTCCAGTTTAGTACAGAGACATTGATTTTTAAGGAAAAAAGAAAAAGTGCCAGTTGTGAAGAGTGGAAAACGTTCTGTATAAAGAGAGTCATTCTTTTTTTTTTTTTTGGATTAAGGCTTTTGAGGTCGTTATTGGCAGGTAAACCCTGAATTACTCATTTCCGAACTTAACAGCCATCTGATATTTTGAGGTACAGGTTTCAGCTCCGACTGCAGCGTAGTGACAGATTTCTTCTAACTAAGTCTGCCTTTCAAAGAGCAACCACATAATGAATACTGCACCCAAACAACAGCAATCAATAATGCCTTCCTACAGTGTTTGTCATGTTGTAGACTGACAAAGTTCCCATTCTCCTCGGTGGATGTGTCCGGTGTGGAATAAAATCCCTTTCCGGTGATGTGAACTCTGTAAAATATAGCAAAACAAGGAAATATGAGGAGGGAAGAGACAATATTTGAATGTTTTACCCAATGCAGTGATGTCAAAAAATTATGGAAAAAATAAAAGTTTTCTCGATGTATTCTTACTTACATTCTGCTTCTTCTTCTGGTGAAGCATCACTTTCTAATGGCTCCTCTCCTCCTTCATCTGCCTCCTCTTCAGTGTGGCTCTCCTCTTCAGCTGCGACATCCTGCTGTTCTTCATCCCCCTCTGACACCTCCTCCTCTACATTAAGTTTCTCCTCCTCAAGCGTCGGCTCTTCCTGAACCGTCTCCCCTTCCGACGCCTCCTCTTCAGGCATCTCCTCCTCTACGCTTTGTCCCTCCTCTGCCGTTTCCTCTTCCTCCTGTTCTGATAAGGCGTCTGACTCCTCTTGCTCCATCTGATCCTCTTTAACTGCCTCAGCCTCCTCTGCAGGAGCGGTTTCATCTGTCACAGAGTCCTCCTGCTCGACAGTAGCTTCATCATGTGCAGCTGCCTCTTCTTCACTCGCCTCTTCTCCTTCATCTGCCTCTGCCTCTTCTTCTACATTAGATGCCTCTTTTTCTACATCTGCAGGAAGTGCCTCCTCTTCTTCAGTTGCTGCAGCTGCCTCTTCTTCAACCGTGGGAGCCGTCTCTTCCTCTGTCTGTTCCTCTGGCTCAGCAGGAGGCTGAGTTTCTTCCACCAGCTGATAGGAGGAAAGCAAAAAAATCCTGTATATTAGTTCAGAGTAGAGCAGAGTCCGGACAGCTAATCATTTATAGGTCGACCATCTGGACATCTGCCGTCTTGGTAACAACACACAAGGATCTGTAGCACATGAATGTAAGTGTAGACGTGAATCCCTGCCAGACAATCACCTCCTTCAAATTAATGAGGTGAACGTCTCATTATATTTCCCTATGGGCACACAGTGAACAGAAATAGCAAAGAGAGCATGTGCACTGACAGTATGTGTGTTAAGGCCTGTCAGGCAGGTTCTGCCATTATAGTTTATGCATAATCTGATGACACACAGCTGCTTCGAAAACTATCTGGAAACTTTTATATTTAATAAGTCTTTTACATCAGCAAAAAGCAAAATCTAAGATGAAATATCTTAAATCAAGGCAGCATATGCTTGTTTTTTGATCTAGCAAAATCTCTCTTCTTATCAGGCAGTTTTAATGTTTGTTTTAATGTTTAGCATTTCACCTGTTCCAAGCTTTTTGTCCTTAATTATCTTAACTAGATATTGTAACTTTTTACTTAGATATTATCTGAGTTTCAATGCTTGAAACTAGAGTTCAAAAGCTGTTTGATCAACACTGACAAATACAAAGTCAGAATTTTTTTGTATCCAGAAACATATACCTGTTTTTAGTCTTTAGTCTAACTGTGGCTTCTTTGGAACTAGTAGAAGTGGAATTTTCCTTTTCTGCTGAGAGATTATTTTGCTATTTTAAGTAATATTTCACCAATTTTTTAATTTTTTTTTTTTGCTTTTGAGCTGATTTTTTGCAGTGTATTTAGTTATTTACCTTATATGAGGAGAAATTTGATTTAGTCTGGTTACAGACCTGTGAACCTCCACACACATCTCTGCTTTGTTCAGCAATTCAAGTATGTTTGACTCTGATAATGAATGAAATGAAATAAAGTGGCGACTCAGTCCGAATACCAGGCTAAATCTGATTGGCTACTGTGTTGGTTACCTTGGTAACCTGCTTCTGTATGTTCTCCAGCTGAGCCTCGAGTCCAGAGGTCTGACTACGGGCTGCTGAGGTCTGATCCTGCAGACTCTGACGTACCGTATTGAGCTGTTCCTCCACACTGGCCTGCTGGACCCACTGGGACTGCTCATGCTCAACCAACTCTCTGAAGGACAGAAGACACTCAGTTAGATTCTGAGTGGAAATCTCCATTTAAAATGATGCTTTTTGCAGTTATTAAATACAAAAATATTGGCAAAAGGCATCCATGGCTTCATTACGTTGCTTTCTTTGAATCTGACATGTGCAACAATAGCCTGTGAACCACATTTCCATGATGTTTACACAAGCTTCAAAGAGTGCCGACTTACATACAAAGGAAGTTTTATGCAAACTATTCAGCTCCAAAAATCATCAATACAATAGAAATGTTTTTACAGATCAGGGCAATCTTACAACGCGAATGAGGCCTACAAACACTGGCCGAGGGTAACACAGAGACGCAGACAGTGGCAGCCAACGGGGCTTTGACAAAGTCAACATAAAGTTATGGGTCAGAGGAGGTGAGCTATTTTCTCCACGGCTCCAAAAGCTGCTCTTTTTTCCACATCCTACCTGACAGCAGCCATCTCCAGCGTGCTGGCCTCAAGCTGAGCCTGGTAGGTGTGCAGCTGCTCCTTCAGGCTGAGCACCTCCGCCGCCTGTTCGTCCAGGGTGGCGCTCAGCGTGGTAACCTGCCCAACTCTCTCCTCCAGCTTTGATTCCGCTTCTCCCAGACTCCCCGTCAAGACCTCGACCTTGTGGGATAGCTCAGCGCTGAGTGTGGCCAGGCCCTCCACCTGAATCCTGACACCCTCAAACTCCTCACTCTTCCCCTTCAGCATGGTCTGCAGCTGGCTCAGCTGCTCCAGAGACACGGTGGCTTGCTGCATCTCTGCCAGGCGGGCTTTCATCTCCGTGTGGAGCGACAGCACCTGAGTGGGGAGGTCAGACGTCCTGAGCTGCTCAGCTGTAGCCAAAGCCATGCCCACCTGTTTCTGGGCCAGAGCATAAGACTCCTCCAGGGCATTCAGGCGGGCCTCCAGACTCTCTGACACATGCTGCTGCAACGAGACATACAGGAGTGATGTTAAGTCAAGCTGAAGTGAGTATCACTCTCACTGATCTGCTGCTTTGACCTGAACTTTGAACTACTGTATAAGTGGATGACAAAACCATGAAAATGGTGCCTAACTTCTGAGATGCTAAGGATGCTTTTATATTCAAATTATATGGTGTTCTATTAATTTATTCACAAAAACTGCATTTCTCCTACCATATCCACATATATAAGTGCATGAAATAAAGTATTTTTAAAATACAAAAGCCCTAACACTAAACCCAGTGATGCAGCCATGAGCTGTAAAACCATTTCTTTAGAATCTGTTCAGTTTTTCATTAAATTAAAATACATTTTTCATTGCCAATCAAATGGTCTAAAATAAAAAGGAAATTTCTCCTATTACTGTCCCAGATCTTCTAACAAGTCACGCCAGTATCAGAATATAAACAGCCAATCAGAACAGGTCAGTCAAACCTCACCTCCTTGTAAAAAACTACTGGAAACAACCTGAATGCTGACTCTGCATAAAGAATCACTGGGATGTTAAACCTCATGCTACTGCAGCAAACACATGAGTCACAAAAAAACAATTTACTGCTGGTGCAAGAAATACTTCTTTAACAAGACTGAGCTGGCAGAGCTGCTCTCATGCAAGGTGTTTACCACACCGGCTTGCCAGAACCAAAGGTGGAACAGCATGAGAAAGCAAAGGAGTGGATTTGCTTTGGTTAAGTGCCTCAGAAAAATCTCGCTCGTCTCCCTACAGTTGCCTGCAGCAATTTAAAAATAGTTGGAATACTATGGACTTGACAGGCAGAATGAAATATAGCTCAAGTCAGCCATGAAGTGCAGTTTGCAGTGACATAACAGGGCCAATTCATTCATGCTGATACATTAAAATATAGGAATACAACAATCTCTTAAACAGTAGTACTAATACTATGGATGCATGCAGCAGTAGAGTATTTAATCATGTGTCATTTCAGGAGCATAGATGAAACAATCATCACTCTCTGCTCCTCTACATCTCTGTAAACAGCCTCTGAACCGGTGTTCAGTATCAAAAATCTCATACTAAATTTAGCCCTGGCACACTACTGTCTTGTTTATTAATATTTTGGCAGCATCCTCTGCACAGCTCTGGAAACGTGTTCTTCGCTGGAATAATACAGACAACCACAGAGAACTGTGAGAGCGATTAGATTTGCTGTGTTTGAGTCGGTGATAAAGTCAGTGTCCCTGCTGTAGTAGGTCAAGAATAATCCTCATTACAAGCGTCGGCAGCTGTGGGGATGTTAGAAATAGCGTTTTGTACTCACTCCAGTGAAGCTCTTGGCATTTTGAAATCTGATAGAGGCCTGCAGGTCCTAACTTTACTGGCTTGCTACTGGCAATGCGCACTGTGGGCATGTGCTGAGGCCTTTTCTTATTTAGTGAAAGTTCATAAGCGCATGGTAAGATTTTAAGTGTTTGGATGATAGGATATAGGTCAACACATGAGGCGTCTTCGTGCTGCTGATGGCTGCAAACTCAGGTGACTAATCATGCTCTCAAAGGGAAAGGCGACTCAATTATGTCATTAATCCCTTACCTTACCGCTGGACTGTCGCATTTCTTCGTGGGAGGACTGCAGCTTCACTATTTTCATCTGCATGCCCATGAGATTGTCTGTTAAGTAGGTTAAAGTTTGGTGCTGCTGGAAACAGAACCATGCGCCAGTGGCACCGCCTATTACAATCATCAGAAATAAAACCAAGTGGAGAGTGTAATTATTCGCTCCAGCGCGAACTTCAGACTCCGCAACTTCATTTTTGAAAAAGTTGTCTTCGTGTTTGTGGTTGCCTTTCCCTTTCCGATGCTTGGCAGTCATTTTCCACCACGAGAGGACACAATGTTCTGGCCGGGCGGATAGGTGATATTCAAGGTGCCCGGCGGGTCAACAAAGCGCGGAGCGACGCGTGAGCGGCGATTTGGCTTCAGGAGGCTCCTTTAAGCGGCGCTGCACAAATCGACCCGCTTTTCAATCACCGCTCAATGAAAGTACCGAGAGGCTGCAGCGAGGGCTTGATGAAGAGGCAGAGCAGGAGATGAGACGGGGAGGCGTGGACCGTAGGTAGCGTGTTCGTCCATTCAGGAAGAGGAGGGAGGAGGCCGCGGGGGCCGGGCCGCCGCCGGGAGTGGCTGAGCCTGCGCCACCATGTGCGCTGCTGTCGCCTAACGGCAAAGCTGCACGTCCGGCGGTGGGCAGCTGTGCGCTATTTTTCGCCGCAGCTGAGACCGGAGCTGCATGTGGCCTGCAGCAGTTCCACACTCCTGTCACTGGCCACTGTGCGTTGTAACGACGCGACATGACAGGAAAGCCCATGGCTGACTCACATTGATTTACTGCGACCTTATTAATCAATTAATAGTTTCTTCTTTTGATTGTGCATCGTCCTTTAAAAATGTGAGCCTGACATGTTCATGCACAGACTGTGAAAAGGGCAAATTTCTGTTAAAGGTCACTCCCAGCTTCAAAGATGTTAACATCTTCTTGGCCTTTGCTGCTTTAATACTGCAACCCTCACTCTGCACTCTTTATCCTTATATGGTCTAATTAACATTTTTTCTTTATTTCACTTTCTTTTATGAATGGTTATTATACACTTGAGCTGCCTCCTAGGTTTATCTTCTTTATCTCTTATTTCCCTTTATTTTGTTTGTGTTTTATTTTGTAAATCCACATTTTTTGTATTTCTGTTTTGGGGGAAGGGGTCCATTGCATAGGTCTGTGCCTTTGTACTTGGCTTTCCCTGTCATAGCTTTCAGTTTGTGTATCTGTTTTTGTGCCGTTTGTATAGTGCAAATAAACTATTCATCTATCCTTCATCTCTTGCAGTGTTATGGCTGTGGTAAGGGCTGACACATATAGACAGACCACCCATTCTTACAGGCAGTTTAGACCCACACAGGCACAGGGTGAACCCACCTTCTTGCTGTGAGGCGACATTGTGCCACCCTGCTTTCAAAGCCCCTACATATCCATTTTGCACCCACACACAGGTGTTGCTGCAGTTTGTAGTCTAGCTATGGAATATTGTGCAGTGCATCAGTTATTCTACTGGGTGATCATGCATATCCATGTGGTCAAAGGTGAGCAAAGGCGAACTCTGAATTCCAGAAAATGCATGTTTGAATTCATCCATTGCATAGGCGTTCCATAGGCTTTAAGCATGATAGAGGTTGGTGACATAATAAAACTCCCAGCTTTGCTCCACCCAACTTAAACCAGGAATCAGCAGGGGTGATTTAAAACAACTGTGTGGACCTTTAAAAATATGCCTCCAAAGATTAACCCAATTTAAAGCCCCAAAGAAGTTCACGTTGCCAGTGTAACAGTCGAGGCTAACAGCTGTAGCTTAGCTCATTGCCTTTAGCAACGCAAGCTATTTATGGCACCAGAAATCAACTTCCATAGTTTTTCTTTTGTTACATTTTTGTCAAAATGTGTCAGGAAGTTTTCTTTAGAGTTTCCTAACAAAATGTGGTTTCAATATGCATTAAATTTAACAATGTTAATACAAATAAAGGGCATTACAGTTTTCTTCTACTTTAATCTTCTGACAGATGCACAATGTTAAATTATACAGGAATTTTTCACAGAAGACATTTTGACATGTCACAGAGGGAAAAGCTCAGGTTTAAATGTTAGAATTAATAATGGCTGAATTCCATTTAGCTGCTTTGGTTTCAGGGTCATGGTATTGTGTATGCTGGCTCACTGTCACGCTGACACTGGTTACTGGGACACTTGAATAGAACATATCCATTGTTAGCGTTATTACGTGCATCTGTGCTTTTCCTTTTATGACTTGTCCAAATGTCAGCTGTGAAAAATATATACTCTGTTGGAATATTTATACAGTAACCCATAATATAAATACTGTTATACTATTTATTCATTATCACTTATGTTTCAGAGATTATATCAAACCACAACAATCTCCATGTTCTGAACCAATGCACAGAAAACTCAGTAAAATAATTTTCAAACCAGGAATGCAATTTTTTTTTTTTTGAGAAATAATTTTATTTTCATGTCAGTATCGCTCCAATAATAATAATATCATACCTCATCTTTCTCCTTGTTGCAACATTACATCCAAGCAGCACAACCACGTCAATTCAAGCATCATGTATCAGATATCTAAACCTTCAAATAAATGCTGCTCATGTTGTGGTAGCCTCAGTGTCTTCACTCTGTATGGAAGAGAGATGATTTGGCATTATTAAGCTTTTTTTTTTATTCCGCCTCTCACTTGAATTAAAGCGCAGGTGTGTTTCTCTCTCACCTCTGACACTGAGGACGGTGGAGCATTCAGCCCGTCCGAGGGCGTTCTCTGCAGTGATGGTGTACTCGCCCATGTCTCTGGGGCCTACACGGAGAATTAACATGGAGCAAACTCCACAGGTGTTGGAGATGTAATAGTTGGTATCAGTGTTTATGCTGATGTGATTTCGATACCACGTGACACGAGGTTTGGGGTTTCCCTTCACTGCGCAGCTCATGTAGCATTCGTAGCCTTTGGGTGCAGTGTGAAGCTTCAAAGGCACGATGAAGTTCGGAGCACATCGCAGATCACAGTCCTTTCTGGTCGGTACGCTGACCACAAACTTTTCTACAAGAAAGGAGATATAGTAAGATTATATTTTTCCCTAAAAAGGGATTATTTGATTATTTGGCCTTTGAGATGCACAAACACACCTTTCTTCTTCTCCATCCCCCAGGTTTGCGACTCTGATGGTGCAGATATGCCCATGTCGTTTTTGGCATAGACAC
>JAPZEA010000002.1:22718440-22729746 GCA_029783685.1 Heniochus monoceros | reverse complement strand
GGAAACAGTGGGACACAGCAAGCTTTTCTCTTACCAACGGTAGCAAGATCCACCTACCATCACCTCGAAAGCCCAAGTCATGTTGATCTTCTCGTCTAACTTAAAAATAAACCGAAAAAGCATATTTCTCCAAATTCTGATTTTTTCTTTAAATGTTGGCAACCAAAAAAGCAACAGCCTGACAAAACAAGCAAACAACCAAACAATTGTTATCACCTTTTGATAAAAATGGTCCAACTTCAAACCAGTGAGAGGAGCACAGATAATAACACAAACACAGAAATCTCATGTGTACACAGTAAGAAGCCAAGTTTTCAGGGCTTTTAAGTGTATCTACTCCTATTGTGGTCTGTTTACATAGTCTGCATACTGTTTTGTACTGGTATTAATGTATGAAGTTATATAAGGTTGTGGTCATCTACACAGGGGAACATCAGAACATCATACCTGAACATCAGTGAGCAGAAAAATCAGCATTCACCACTCACACTGTTTAAAACAGGCGGACACAACAACATGAACATGATCGTAACATACAGCAGTACACTTCAGCTGCTTTGACAAGAGAGCATGAGCATCTCAGCATGCGATGTGATGCCGCATTATGAGCCATACAAATGCTGTTTGTTCAGGAGATGTAGTGTTAGACTGCATTATATTAAATAGTGGTCCATGTTATTGCATCCGCCCCCTCTATGTGTTGCTTAGCAACTATCTTTTTTAGTTACAGGTTCAATAACTGCGATGCTTCCGGGGAAGATATTTAATATTTCATTATTAATTATTATCTGCTATAAATAAAATATCCCTTGATTTCCTTCATGTGCATTAAACCAGTTATTAATAGGAACATCAATGCGTTTCAGGCAGTGCTTACTCTGGTTACTCATACTGAGCTGGTAATAATACATATTAGAGGACGTGCAAGATTCCCAAGTAATATACTTTTAAACATGATTTGCCAGATTAATCTCGAAGATAATTCAGTTCATTATTGTGCATATTCTGCCTTGTTATTTCATTATTTCAGCAAATTTGACATGTTTTCTGTTTCCTTTGTTGCTATTACTGTAACACACCTTGTAACTGTGTGTAGTTAAGTGCTATATAATACCGCTGATAAGAGCTTGCTTAAGTGAGGTAGAATCTGATTATCTACATAGTAAACACTTTGGTGCTTTGCCCAACAAATCCACTTAGGTGCTATTGATTACTAAATATTGATTACTGACTTGATTGCTCTCGTAATTACCACTCGTAAACATGCTCACCTGGCACGCAGCCCCTCATATCGGGCCCCAGGTCCTGTCCGTCGGGGCAGGCGCAGGTGTATTTGGGAGAGTGCTCTGTAATCTGCGGAGCCTTAAGACACAAGTACTCACAGCCTCCATTGGCCACACTGCCCAGATTACAGCTGTCTGGGCCTGGAGACAGTGACAGAGAGACAGAGAGAGACATGGAGAATTACACAGTTATGGTTATATAAATAAGATTATCACTTATTCAGCGTGGGGAGATAACAGAGAGAGGAGAAGTTGCAGCACTTTATTGTTTCCCCGCTGTGAATGCTGCTGCATTCCCTTTCAACACAGCCCATTACTCTGCATAAACAAAACCTAAAAGAATACAAAGAATAAAATGTGGTGACATACAGAAACTTGCTGTAAATATTAAGCAGTTCATGTGATACTGTGTTAATCCCAAAGTCTTGTTTAAATACGAACGAGAACAGACGGGAATGTGTGAAGATGGAAGTGGAAAGACAGCGATGAAACACAATGAAAGATTAAAATAGAAATGGGCACGGACTACACGCTGGAAGGAAGACATGAAAAAAGACAGACGGGCGGAGATAGAAATGGAATCTGACACACAAGAAAGTAAATACGCAGCCATCGCATTCAGGATTAAGAGCTCTGTTCAGTTCAGCTCAAATCTGGATTGTCCTGCTAGAAAAAATCAGGTTGGAGGCAGGGTTTTGACAGATGTGTGAATGTACTGCTGCTCCCAATGCTTTGATCACTCCGCCACAGTCACAAGCCTAAGTATCATTTATTCATGTGCCTGGGCCGGCATTGACCCACATAGGAAACGTGGTCGCAGAGATGCGACTTCAGCTCACACGCCGACATCGAGAGGAGGAAAGTGAACAGAAATGACGAGACGTGCAGACACACAGTCTCCATCACTCATGCTGCACACACACCTTGCGGCTGGCGGAGCTGGTGGAAGACCACAATATCATGGGGGTCGTTGAGGTTTTCAGCCAGCGTGTGGATGTCATGACCGGTCAGTCTGTTGGCCATGAAGACTGCCGCCCTGTCTCTGTCTGTCCAGTAGATCCGATCCTGAAACACAGGGAGACTCACTGTCTTAATGTGGGTAACACACAGAACAAGTTAGCCAGAGAGCGCACGCTGGCAGACAGCCAAACTCCAACAGCTCAGGTGTTAACCTCTGAAGGACTGAACCATACAACTACAACTTACATCTAGTCTCTTGCAATGAACAATTTAAGAAGATGTTCAGTTTAGGGCTTTGGGGAAACTTGAAAAGTGCAAGTTTACAATCCTTTTTAAATCCTTGCATGTCATTTTCTTATTTATTTTACTTGATGTGAGACTTTGATTTAATTGATGATGGCATGGGTGTTAGTTCTTTTGGATCTGTTGGGAGTAAGCTGTCCAAATATCTTAACAACTATTGAATTTGTAGTCATTACATTTGGTACTGACATTTTTGATCAGCAGAGGATTACTCCTACAGACTGATGATGCTTTGATCTCTCTTCTAGCGCAACAGGTCAATGTTTCTACTTATCTGGTAAACTATCTCAACACCCATCAGATGGTTTGGCAAAACCTAAACTGTAACAACTTCAACGAACCCTTAACTTTTTTTCATCTGGTCTAAATTTCAGTTTGCCCACTACTTTGGTTTGTGACTAAATACCTGCAAAACTATTGACACTGTCATCAGCCTCCACTGGACTTCATGTTTAGTGTTAATTAGCGCATGTCGCCATGCTAACATGCTAACCTAACATGGTGAACATAGTAAACATTATGCCTACTTAGCAGTGTCATTGTCAAAGCATCACTGCATACAGCCTCATATCACCCACATCTTTGTAGATGAGTGTGATTTGATGTAGTCCTTCTTGTAATGTCAAATAAACTCAACTTAAAGTAAAATAGTATATACTTTATAGCATTCTGAAGTACAACGTACACTGCAAAATGTACTGATACTGCAGATAAAGTAGTTCTGTTTCTGTATGTAAAGAATCCTTCATGTTCAGGTGACAGAAAATGGGTGAATGAAAAGAAGGGACGATAGAATAAAACATACAGGACGAAGAAATGAAGAGAAACAAAGCAACAACATGACCTTAACAGAGAGCCATGAGATGCAGGCAGATGGATTTTAGGTACTGATATCTGGTTTATAATTGTTTAATTTAATCTTCAAGGAGATAAGTAATTTTGTGAACAGATTCAGTGGGATTTTGTGAGCCTGTCAAGGATGCCCCTTTCATACCCAATCATGACACCATCACCTGTTACCAATGAACCTGTCTACCTGTGGAATGTTCCAAACAGGGGTTCATTCATTATGTTGTCTTAGTACTGTTTTCAGTTGAGTATATGTCAAAAATGATTAGCAAATGATTATATCCTGTTGTATTTACATTTTACACAGCAATCCATCTTGTTTGGAATTGTGGTTGTGTTACAGCTGCCTGAGACTTGAGTCATATTTTATACTCTGTATACTGTCATCCTTACATCATTGCCATAGAGCCTGTTGTCTCAAAGAGCGATGTATGCTTTGTTCATCATCATCAGTTGCCTCTCACATGGCCACTGCAATGCTGATGGGCCACTGATGCCTATAAATCACAGTGAACTCATAGCAGTGATCAATCTAATGTGTAGAAGAAAGCCATGAAGGTTCTGTTACTGTGACACTCACATTTAGTGTATTGCCATCTCCTCAACACAGGACTTGCCATATGAAGGATGTATATTGCCATTTTTAGGTATTTGCTAAGAAAGGCGGTGGGTAAAATGTGTACCATGTATTCTGGTACCGTCAGTTCTGGGCATCAGACCAGAGCAGCCCAGGCATCTTTGGTCAGTAATGAAAAGCTATTTTTAATGACATTACTGTGCTGCTTTGATTTGAAGGGCTTACACAGTTGAATACAGGACAGTGGCTAGGTGAAGCCTTGTGAGGAATAATCAGTTATGAGACTCACAAATTTTATCCTACTCTACCTACCACCTACCAGCAGCTCTTAACAGGACTGCAGGACTGTTTCTTGACCATCTGCTGATTTCCTGCCAATGTCACTGACGAAAAGACAAGAAGTCACTGCTCCCAGCTGGTAGATTTTCTTTTCAGCGATGAAGATAAGCAGCTGTTGGCTGCAGCCACATATTCACAGTGAAGATATGAAAGTGGTATCGATCTTCTCATGTAACTCTTGGTGATTTCGAAAATGTTTTCAGTACAAGCAACGTTTCCGAGTATGTCTGTAGAACAAGGGGAGCAATAGCTTGCTTGACGCACCTTATAAAGCTGTTCGTGAGCTCATAATGAATTCTTGTTTGATACTCAGACCGAACATATTTTCAAACAAATTTTCTGTCAGTTTACCTTTTAAAAATTGAAAAATGCTGCTGTTTTCTGCCAGAATATCAATCATTTTGTTTGTTTTGTTCTTTTCTGAAAGCACCAGTTCCAAGGCTGTGGTGTAAGATGTAGTGCTGTATGATTACTGCACACTAATTAAGTCAAAGTTCCTCTTATGTTAGTCAGGAGCATCTTTCAGTCTAGGCAGTGTTACACTTCTGCTTTTACGTCATTTTAACATCACATCAGTCAGCCTTGTACAGTTAACCTCTGCCTCTGCAATGCTGCTTTAAATGGTCACTTTGCTTCTATTTATAAACTGACCATCAGATCATATGAATTGGTTTTTACATAATGTTATACATAACTGTAGATTGATGCTAAATAACTGAATATAAAACACAGAATGTAAAACACACAAAATAGAATAGTATTTTTTCCACGGATTTTAGTCCTGTCATGTACAACATTCAACACATTGATGGTAAGAGAGCCCATTTAACTTGCACAATCTTCTGTATGAGATAAATCAGACAGGAAAGGGATATGACTTAAAAGCCTCTGTCAGCTGGCAAAAAAAGAGGAGGAAGAAGAAAAGGCCTCTATCTCTTTGAGATAGGGCTCTTCCCTGCCGTGAATTGCATTCTAAATCCTCATCACATCTTCCTGGTGGCCCGTCTCCATCCTCATTACTCACAGCTCCAAAGGCTCCGAGCTTGATTAATTCTCCTCACCGACAAATAATCTGCGTATTTTAAACACTCAGACTCTGATTGTTGCCTGTACGCTCTCCCTCAGTACAGCTACGTTTGAATCGTGTGCTTAAGAGCTGACCAATTACAACAAAGCTGTACATACCTAAGAGCTTGTACTTAGACTGGATAGCATTCAATACAATTCCCCTTTACAAAAATATTAGCATTTCTAAGGGTGTGTCTAAGAGGTGGCCTTGCTCTTCATCCAGCTAGGATCAACACCATGCCACAGTGATATCAAAGAGCCTGGGATTGACACAAACATGGCACAGTCTTCAACAACAGATACAATACTGAGCTTGTAGTCTCACCACAGAGTTCAGTCTGGATTGACACGATATTTTATTAATGTCTGCAGCTGCCTCTGCATGAATTACATTCTACAAGTAGAACACGTAGCAAAAATAACTTGATAAAATCTTGGTCACCTGCCGCCTTGCATATGTGTCATGAGACATGTAACTACCACACGGAACAGAATGTTACTATACTGAATTTGCTTTTGAGACTAAACAAACCCATCTCAGCATGTGCAGTATTAAGATCTAAAGTATTTGTTTTGAGTATTTAAAAATAAGTTTTATTTCCATACCAAGCAAGGTAGAATGCTGGTTGCTGTTGGTTCTTTCTGTAACTTATGCACCTGAATTGGACCAGATGAAACTACTACTGTCAGCAGATTCTCTTTGGCTCCTTTGATAGATTTTGCACTGTAGTATTCATCATTTGACTCATACTGTAGATGATAGCACTCCTGTGTTCGTTGAAAACCACATTGGTTTTCTTTCCCGTTCAGTTCCACAAGATGGCAGTAGATTTCCTTCATTTGCAGTCATGGTGAAATTTAAAGCTGTAAATAGTGCAACATGTAAATTAACTCTTTTTGCAACATTCATACAACATACAACAAATTCTGAAAACCTTTTCTTTCTTGGATGTTTTTATTGTGTAGTTATCGAGCAACGTAGGGCAGCTCCGTATTGTTATGACATAAGGCTGTTTGATCAATGTGCTGTGGTAAAATCTAATTCTTTCATGAGAGGGTTCAGTGCGTTGTACTTCACCCCCTGAAACTGAAAATAAATTCAGCTGTGCCGCTGCAAAAAAAGTAGGCTGTAAAAAGGAAGAACACATATAATTACATTATATTCAATTCAGATTTAATTCAGTAATTTCCTTCATTGAATTTCAGGCTATTTTGCATCCACTGAATGGCTTTTTCATTTTGCTGGATATGAGAAAGGCACTATATGATGATATAGCAAGGCTATTTCAGTGAGATAAATGAAAAAAGGCTCTTGGGAGAAATGTGAGACTGTCATTCTTTGATTGTGACCTGACTGTACATAGCTGGGCAAAAACCTTATAAAACCAACTGACATGCAGTATTATCACGTAACAAAATGTTTATTACCATTCCATATTATTAATGCCTGCCTTTTATCAACACTAACTTCTGTTACAATTCAGCTGTGCTAAAATAATCAAATGACAGATGAAGGGTTACCAAATACTCATAAGCAAGAAACAAATGCTGCATTGGGAAAATTGTACTGTACTTGGTCACACCTGCACGAAAATCTAATCACATGGCTCAAAATGTCTCTCCATCAGGGAGCATTTGTCATTTGTAAGTATGAGTCTGTGTCACATATGAAAGTGTAATGACCCTGTCACTGTCATATTGTCGGCGTCTTTCTGAGGGAGCAGGCTCAAAGCATGGCATCTAAAATCTAATCAACTCTCTTTCCCTATTCCCCAACTGCAGACACGGAGAGGTGCTTGCCCCTTGTGTTAACTTTAAAGCTCCATCTGCCTTCTGTTCCTGCTGTTGTATGTGACATCTGCACGGCATTTACGACCACCAGCATTGACCCGCAGTGGTCAACATAATTAGCATAATGCAAATCTAAACTGATGTTTATTTTCTTTTCTGTGTAAATGGGCTGTGAAATCGGAGGTCCAACAAAGAGCAAACCAAATTTTTACCATCATTTTTTTGTTTGTTTTTTTAGCAGAGAGACCTTAAGTTTAAAATCGAATAGATGTTGGCTATTTATCAGTATGGCAGATTTATAATTATGTTATATAAATTTATACATTTATAAATGACAAATAATCTAAAGCCTTTGAAATACAAGCTTACACTATATCACAGTATGATAAATAACATAAATAACATATAATCTTTCCACAAAAGGTAAAGACAGAAAAAGAAGATAAGCTTAGATGTGTTCAAGTCCTTTATTAAGCGAAAATGGCAAAAATGTTTTGGTTCCAGCATCTCAGATATGAATATCCGGTAGTTTCTTTAGCCTTTGAAGATGCTAAACTTAATAGTTCTGTTGTTTTTTTTACTGTTGGTCAAACAAAGACAGAAATTATGATGGCCATTTTTTGACAATTAGCTTTTAGACCATGTTTCAAAAGGTAAATAACGATGACGGCTGCGCTACTGTTGGATCATTACATGTGCACACACTACAAAGTCTGCAGATTTCAGTGGTGACTGACAAGTGAGCCAGTTCCACTGGCAAAAGCAGTGTACACATTAACATGATCAGGATGATACTAGCCAGAGGAGCAGGTTATTACTGGTAATCCCCTCAGATGAATAGTCACAGTTATCTACATCATGTTGTTCGAGGGCAATCTGTATTTGTTGCTGTATTTGTGTGCAGCTTGAACACACCAGCTAAGTGGATCTAATGGAGGCTACTGTCACATTCGGGCAACACTCCTCCCTGTTTCCAATGCTTGACCACAAACGGACATAGCTTTTTCTCTTTTTCCAAGGATATCTGACTCCGTTCATACAGCTGCGACGTCTTCAACAGAGTCGCATCTTGCATCTGTTGATGTGGTTGCATTTCCAAGAGTTTATTGAAGAGATGAGCTCTTAGTAGTGGCTGCCTGTCTCTCTCTGTGTGACACCAAAACAAAGCAGCATAGTTTTTTCTGTTCAATCAGCTCAGGCGCTGTGATAAACACTTCTAACGGTATTGAAAATCCTTTTGCAATTTGCATTGATTCCATTTTTATTATCAAATTCTGTGATTCCCTCTGTGTTTTCTGCATCGCGGATATTATAAGGCCCTAGAAAACTCTTAAGACGCATTATCTTTTTGTCACAAATTCACCAAGGATAGCGCTGAATGATGATTAAATGCAATCATTTAAAGAGCTGATTGATTAATTGGATGAAATACATGAGCAGCCGAAAAGGAAAAATATAGGATTATTGTTTCAGCACTCTGGAAGCTTCCCTCTCTTCAGCTGAAAGGTTGGGATGGTTTCCCCACAACAACATAAAGAAATGACAGCAGGGTTTAATCTTTTTTTTTAATGGCTCTGAGTGAAGACTCGTGTGGCAGTTGTGATCAAACTGGTGAGATTGTTGCTGGTAATGTCTGGTGTCTGTGGCTCCCTATCTCAGCAAATCCTGGTCCATCAACCAACAGAACGCGCTTCAGTGAGGCCATGGTACTTAACCATCCACTTAACAAGATGGCACAGCAGCAGCAATTTAGGGAAAAAACGGGCTGAGAGTGCCTATCAGTCTTTGAACTACTGCTTAACTGCATTGCAGCAGAAGACACACTTAATACAGAAGATGGCAGATAAGCCATCTGAAATTCTGAGTCCACACGGCCAACATCTGAAAGCTCTGCTATTAGAGGATCCATGTTGTAGCTGTAGTTGCAACAATATGCACTGTGTTAATTTTTGCATCACAATTTTTGACGAGAATTTTTTTAAACTGGGATGTCAAAATTGAATCCTCTGTAGATGTACAATAAGACCAGACAAAGCCATAAAATTAAAAATCACTAATTGTGCATTTAGCTATTTTGATTCATTATTTAATTGTTTTTAATATTTTCTTGATTTTAATGAAAAGGCTAAATGAATAGGGCAGTTACACCACCACACCTCGATCGCATGCTTTACACAGCAATGTCTCTAAAGCATGCGATTTGAAATGTTCAAGTAAAGGTCATAATATAGTAATGAGGGGGATTGCAAATTGATTTTTTTCCAATCAATATCCTCACCTATCACCCAGGAGGGGCTACAGTCATCCTCCCATTGTATTCTGCTGTCTTTCCCTCCCTTCCCTTTCATTTCATTTAATTTCTTTTTTTTTTTTTAACCACAGAATCATTTAACTTGGCAATGACTTGAAGTATGACACCCAATTCAGTGCCTCGCTTGATATCAATCATAACAACTGTAGGTTAGGTTGAAAAAAATAATCAAAATAAGGCACAGGCACACCTCTCAAGATAGCCTGACATCCATATCCTCTTCAGTCATGTTTTTCTGGTCTGCGAAAACCCCAAACCAGTCAACCTGTCAAGAAAAAAACAGTCTCACCGGCACTATCACCACCTTTCCCCTGCTCATCTGTTCCTGTCGTGGGTCACAAGAACTAGACCGATCTAACACTTTCTAATCAAGCGGTCACCCTTTATCATCTCCGACTGACAGCTTTAAGTAGCCATAAATAAGCGTGGGCCAAGCTTCTCATTTGTAACGTGAGGCCCTGCTCGCTGTATATCTCCCCCTTTAGAGACCATAGCTCTTCTTTACAGTTCCTGCCTTAAGTAGGCAATACTGGGGAATGATGGCAACAAATATTCCTGTGATAATAATGGGCCTTTGCTCCTCAATGATGATGAAAGAAACCTCCTCATAAAAATACCTTTTTAAGCTTTCATTTTATTAAACAACAGAGCCTCCATTAGCATTGCAGAATTTATTTTGTGGTGCGCTGCTGTGGGAAATTTTCAGCCTGCCAGGAAAAAAAGCCATAATTACATTTAATGTGTCACCCTGTACCTTACTTGGGAAATTTATTAGGAGTACAAATTCTATCCTCATTATTTTTCTGGTTTCAAGGTTTCTTAAAAAAAAAACTTAGGTAGGTAAATGCTGTATTATCACGCAAACCACCACCTACATCCCAACTTCACCATCCAGCAGCTTTTGAATAAGAAATGACTTCGTACAAAATTTAGTGTCTCACCAATAATGGATGATATAATGAACTTCACTAAATAGTAATTGAAGTGATTTAAACATGATCTATGGGCATATTAAGTTCAATCAATGCTCCATAGTTTGCGCTGTATGTTGCATTATTATTGGTTGGCTGTGTGACATATGTGTGACATATAGTTTAGGCACCAGACCTTACACATCATCAGTGAGGCAGTCTGAGATTGATGGTGCCTCCGTAGCCATTCATCTTAAAAAATGTGTCATACAGTGCTTAGTAATTCGTTATGTGGAACTTTCCATTCTTAAATGTTGTGTGGCAAAACCACAGATTAGAATTATATTGACTATTGAGCTCCGCTCTCATTCGTCATCCCACACAAGATATGCAGACACTGTGATGAATCACTGGTGGGAACTGTATGAACAGGTAATTGTAAGCTTCATACCCAGTAACTGGCTGAAACAGACCCCTGACTGGTGGTGTGATATTATGCGCCTTAAAGGAAGGGGTATAAGAAGTAGGTAAACTATGAAATTGTAAAACCTTTAATTTCTAATTCTTACTTTCTACTCCTCACACTGGATGAACTAGTCAGAAGGTGACATGTTCTTTCCAGACATAGGTGCATTCTTTAAAATGACAAGATGATCAGAAACATGTTTATATATTTCTGCATGGGGTGGCTGTGGCTCAGCAGGTAGAGCAGGAACTGTAAATGTAGTCTGATTCAGAGGTAAATTTCTGCTGGGCTAAAATTTGTGAATTGGGTGGATTAAGGTAGGCCTAGAAACACATTCAAAAATTGTGTTCAAAGACTAATGAGCCATAGTACAGGTAATATGTACACTGCTAGCTGTAGGTTTTTTTACTGTCGCATTGCAAAACGTCGTCACTGTGTGTCTTAGACC
>JAPZEA010000002.1:22510840-22521006 GCA_029783685.1 Heniochus monoceros | reverse complement strand
GAAAATCTTCAAAGCATCAGCCTTGCAAATGTTTTATAAAGAAGGAAATGCATTTTAACATTTGTTAGGCATCAAGAATACATTGGATTTGAAGTGAAACACTCCACAGGGTGCCTTTAAAATATGGGTGGTTATATACACAATGCATGTATGTAATAGGGAAAAGGCATGAGTTCACATGTTGAATAAATTTACACTGTTTGTTAAAGCTGCAAACCGCTCACACAGTGTATAAATGACTGTGGCTACACTCTGGCTTTGTTTCTTAGTATACTGTACTGTATATGCACTGCATGTCTTGTTGCTAATAAAGGTCCTGTCAAGCTCTGTCTATGTTTGCCAGGGGGCTGCTTTGCTGTGCCAGTGCATAATTGCACAGGTCTCCCTTGTCAGCTCTCCAAAGCTCCCTGGGCTCGACATGAGGCATCACAGCGAGAGAACAAGGGTCACAACCAGTAGACATATCATTAATCACAGAATCTGGGGGTTTTAGCCTGTGATTATCCATCCCTGGGGGGGCTGAGTCAGTTATGGAGTATCCTGTAGGTGCTGCAGCTAGAGGGAAATGTCAGTCTGGTGGTGCCTGATAGACTCTGCCCTGGTTGAGGCAATCTGCAGAGAGGATGAAAGGACTGGAACATTGATTTCAGTTCAAGAAGCAGGTGGGAGGAAGAGGGAATAGTAGAGAGTAAGAAAAGTCTTCAAACTAGCAGTCTATCCCCAGTCGAGGGAAATGTAGTCAGATAAAGTGTGGCAATGCCCATGTGGGTGCAGACAGAAACTCATTTCAAGATGATTCAGCTCACTTTCTCGTCCCATGATTACCTCCACCCTTACCTTCATCCATTCACCTTACATTCGGAAATCAATGGAAGTATCAGTAAAACACATAATAGCCCCGGTAAACCCTCTTCAGCGAATGAATCTTTTAGCCACATGTACTACAGCGTGCTCACAGTATGTAGAAGTGTTTAAAGTTGTCAGCTCACTCTGCGGATACACAGTTTTATTTTCATATGGATGATTCCAAGTGAAGCAAAAACAGGTGCCGTGGTACGGATTATTCAGAGAGAATTAAGGATTAAATTCAGAGCTACTTTCATTAACACCCTGTTGTTGTCTTAATGCATCTTCTCAAGGTGCGTGCTAGTTTTTTACCCAAATTTTCTCCAATTCACCTTGTTACTTTGCCACTGTCAGCTTTAAAAGGAAATAATGTGCCAGTAAAGTGTGATATTTAAATGTCTCTATTATCTGAATGCATTTTGCTCACTGTATCCTGTCCGGGGCGTTCTGGGTGGATTCGAGGAGTCTCAGGGACAAGAAGAACAGGTGCCCAGTTTTCTGACCGCACCTCCTAAAGAGAGGGGGGTCAACCGCCCCCTAAGCTGTTGTCTTAACCTGCGTGATTAATGGTGCATTAACGAGATGGCAGGTCTTTGAGCACATCACGGCTCTCACATTGCCTCTGCATTATTAATGCCGGCACAAAGAGCCTGTTTAATGAGCCAGAACTCTCTCAGTGGATGTTGATTAGGCATGCGATGGGTGTAATGGCTTGCCCTTCCCGATGTATCTACATTTCAAAGGATGCGATTTTTTTTTTTCTTTTGACTGATATGTGTATATTTTTTATTTTCATCTTCATGAACCAACATTTGAGACAGAGAAAAACCTGGGAGACAAGGTATGACATGTGATGAAGATCCTGGGTCTGATTAACCCGCTAAGCGATTGATTCCATCTCGGCAACTCGGCCGTGTTGCGTTCTGCTGCCGTGCGGCCGCCGGAGCTCATCGCGGCTGAGCTAGGCAATGCTTGTGATTCCACCAGATGCACCACAGCTTGTGCTCCAGTTAAAATATACACCTAGTTTATTTTTTTACCAAAGGCGTGTGAAGCTGCACAGAGCCAATCGAGCCAGGCGGGAAGTCAGATGCAGGAATGGCATGGAGCATCCAGTCAGTATTCAAAATAAAATACACTGTGCAGACTCTTGATAGCTAAAACAGACAATAAAAGAAACCATTTAACTACGTATCCTAGTTATTCGTAGAAGCACAAAAATCAACAAAATCTGAGCAAGGCAACAAAACGCTCTGCTTCTAAAACGCTCTCAGTGGAACAAAATCACATCACAGACTAGTCCCTCCCTACTCTGCTGGGATTGGCTAATATGACTTTGCCGGGACTGGCTAGTACGCATTGCCTTAAAGTGTCCTTCTGATTGGATGCTCGCTGTGGTCTACACACCGAGCATATCGAGGAAGATGAATGGATCAACAGCAGGACTTTCACTCGAGGGACTGGAGTTCATCTCCTGTTTGAAACCAAAAGCCAACCTTATGTATTATTGTTAGACTTAGTTAACTTATTATTGTCAGTTTTTTGTTATTTTATTATTTTCAGCATTTCAGTTAAAATAACATTTGTTTTCTGTCTAGGGAAAAAGCTATGCTATAGATGATCCTACAGTTTAAATAGCGACAAGGTCACAAAACGGCTCTACGCACCAATTGCATGACAGAGTAGAGTACAATAGTACAACATTCAGCACATCCCATGTTCACTGGCAGTCAATCTGTGACAAATATCCTGGTAGCAGTCATATTATCCCTTCGACCCACCGCAGTACAGGCAATGACACATGCATCGGCAATATTTACACTCACAGCACCATGGGGCGAGATTTGCTGGCATCCAATCAGAAGGACGCGTCGAGGTCAGTCACAGCACAGTAACACAAGCCAATCACAGCACAGTAGGCAGGACTAAGTAGAACTGTTGTGGGAAAAACAATACTGCAACCCTGCTTATAGTCTTTATGCTAAGTTAAGTTAATATCTTCTGACTTTGTCTTAATATTTAACAAACAGACTCTAATTCTCTGCAAGAAAGCAACTAAGCATTCTTCCCATAATGTCAATTTAAGAGAAAAACCAAAGAAGAAATGCAGCTGTTATAATCACTCTGTGTTTACATTTGGTCCAGCGTGTGGATTCCTCTCTCATTAAAGCAACAGTCAGTTCGTTCTTTGACATTCATTATACTCCTTTTCTGTGGGGAAAGCACTATAATGAGAGAGAACAGGTCAAATTAAAATGACAATTTAGAGCAATGGGGTCACTCGTTTTTACCACTAGCCAGTTGACTGAATATTAGTGAGTCCATTAGACCAAAGGAGAACTGAAATTCTCAGTAGGCATCAACTATCAGTAGTTTGTTGATCATTTATGTCTGGAAAAGTTTTTGCATGGTGAGTTTTCCATCAAATTAGCTTCTGCTCTTTTTCCTACGTGACATCTGTTGAAATAAACTTGTATATTCCTTATTAATTCATAAATAAGATTTTTAGAGAAGCTCTTTTTCCAAAGACTGATGGGAAGTTAAGATCGCTGTCCATGGACGTGTGCACTAGATAGATATTCCTGATTTGTTACAAGCCTAAGAGGGAATGTGTGTGTGTAGAGTTTGTATGTGCATGATCCTGCATTTATAGCTTTTACTCACACAGTGCAATTTCCGAATCTGCAGCAGTCCATTTTCCACTGATTAAAACAAGATACACGTTTTTCATCTGCTGTCACGGAGTCTTTATATGATGGCGTATCTGTTGTCATGTGCACGGCCTACAGCAAAGTGGTTATTTTATCGCAGTTTTTCGGACTGCGCTGGACAATTTTAACAACTGGGTTATCTTTGCTTCTGTTCAGTTAGTAAAACATGATCACAGCGAGGCCAAATTATGTCCGCTGTCGCATTATCTCTGCAGCTCTGACAGGAAAGGCGTAGGAAGGAGAACCGCGGGCATGGTAATCACTGTCATTGACCAGCATATCAATTTCAGGGGGCAGGATTCAAGTCTCCACTTGCCTTTCACAAGGAAACTTAAAGATGCATACTCGTTAATGAGTGTGCCTCATTCCTTATTTAATTGCACTAAAATCCAAAATCTCTTGACTCCTTGAAAATTATTCCCTCACTTCTCCAAATAATGTGAATTTCTTGCCGGAGCATATTTGCATTTTTTGGGGTTTTATTTGCATGCAGCATAATTTGGCGGCATCTGTGCAGCGATGCATCAGCTCTGAATGCTGAACAATAACCAGTTTCTCGGGGGAACGTTCCAGTACAATTCGACAAATGAATTCATAAAGCAACAATTACCTTGACCGGCTGTTATTATCCTTTCAAACAGAAGCAATGTTGCGACAAAGGTAGCAATTAAGAAACGCTCTCCTTAAAGACTGGGCTACATTTCTGAGCAGCTCTAATTACTGTAGAGAATAAACCTGTGCTATCTGTGGTGCTCCAATTAAAGGTCCGTGATGTTGTAACTGCTGTAAGGGCTAGAAAGGTTTCCACATTGCAGTAATCACTTTAATTTCCTTACATAATCAGCATAATCAGAGCCCTCTTTAGTTTTCGTGCAAGACCATACAGTAAAGCTGCTTGATGAATCCGGAATCAGATGCGTTAGAAATTGAAGTGCATAGACAACAACATGTGTGTGCGATCTGTAAAAATGTCACTCGCTGCATTGTTCTCTGGCACTTTATTAATGGTCTACTGAGGGTGCTGAAAGTCTGAGACACGACGGGCACAATGACAAAAGAGAAAACGCTCCGAGCATCGTTGTTCATCTCTTTGAAGTGAGGTTGCTCAGTAATTCTCAGCTCTTAATGGTTTCTCTTGTCCTTAAGCGTACGGGCCGCGGTTATTTTTGCCTCTTTTGCCACTTTCCACCGGACGCTGGAATCTCACCATCAGTCTCAGTGACCGCGACAGATGGATCAACCATCCTGTTGCAGACACAAACAAACACAAACACTAAACGCTCGCCCAGTCAACCAGTACACCTGACTGAAAGGCAGCTTTAGAGAACTGTGAGTGTATATGTGTCAGTATGTGCATATGTTAGGGGCATGTATCTCTCCCTCTCAGAGCTCAGTATTTATCCAGACACACAGTCCACGATCAAATGCAAAAACAGTGCAGAGACGTTTGTAACAATCCTCATGATATCTTGCATGAATTATGGCCACAACTTCTAGTTATTCCTTTCAGTGAAGCAGCATCTACAAGAGTAAGCCGTATGCTGCTTGTGCCTTCCCTTTTCTTCGAGCTTTTTGGGAAATAAATAATGTGGGAGCACAGCCTGTCACACCATAAACAGGATAATGTGATCTTACCTCTGCTGTCTATTACCCAGGGATGGGAGGACAGCCTGAACAAGTGACCTCAGACAGCTGTAACAAACAAAGTTAGCTTTGTGCGAGCTAAAATGTTACGGAGTTCAGGGACAAGTTGTGTTGTTACGTTATTTATGGTGTGACAGATTGCATTCTGACACTTCAGTAGGAGGAATAACCAGAGGTAATTCATGCAAGGTATTGTGGAGCTATAGGAATAACGTGGATACGATGCAGTGCTGTTTATAAGTTGATTTGACATGATTCGATACAGCTACGATTTAGATTGAAGTAAATAAATCAATACCAACTCCACCTTTCAAATAGTGGATCTGAAATTCCCAGAAAATTATAAATCTTACCACACAAAGAATAGTAAGCACAGGCAATAAATACCTTTTTATCCAGTCCCTGAGAAGGTTTTTTCTAAGGTATGTTTTTGCTGAAGCTCTGCTGATAGGATCTTGTTTACCTCAGTTCCTGCGTCAGTGTCATCCTTCTGAATTTTGCTTTTTTCAATAACTCTGTATGGCTGCATGTCCCTTTAAAAAGTTTTTTCCTTTAACAAGGAGAAGCTAATGTTCCAGTTAGCACCCCAGATAGCATCAGCTGCTAACACAAGCATTACTCGCCCTCTGCTGACTTCTCTCTGTAACTTTCCTGTACATGTCCCATGATCGAAAAAGAGAAGAAACATACTGTTCCACAAGAGCCAAATTACACACACAGCTTACACACAGATCACAAATGGCGGCAGGGTCACGTTTCACGGATTATTGTCGTTCCCCAATTGCACATTAATATTTTGATAGCAGATAAATAGCTTGACAGCTTATGCGGTGTAAATATTTCATGTAGTGTTTTACACGGTGGTCCCGACATTTCTTTCAGTGTGGAAGTGAGAGCCAGATAGAGTCGCTTGGGAAGATTTTGACGATGTGTATGTATATAAATATATATATTTCTGAATTTTGTACTGAATTTGAGACAAATTTGTTATTGTGTTTGATGTGGCTGAATCTCTGAATCTCCTAGCATACATACATCTCACTGGTTTAAGGCTTTACTATAATGTGATGCCTTCATGGTACGATACTTCATTTGGGATTAAAGTTTTCACCAAATGCCATATGTTATATCCCACCTTCAGGGTTCTCATATTGACTGGAAATGTGCGTGCGTATGGGTATAAATATGTCTCTGAAGCAACCTTGGCAGTTTTGGCAATAGATGCTTGACATGCAGTCAGCTCGTCAAAATGAACCTTGGCTATTTAATCAACACTGGTGGTGATTCTGTAACGACTACCAAGATTTCACATCAAGACACAAGCGCACGTGTAACATCTGGACTAAATGAAAATGGTAAATGCGGTTAACAAATATTGGTAAACTATCCATATGGGAACTGCATCTCGCCTGCGCTTCTATTTTAAAGAAATACATGATTTCCACGCTTGCTTAACACCCTAAGGGTTTTGAAATGTCATTTAAATAACAGAACATACATTCAGCATCTGCTGCCTCTACGCAGAGACCGCAAACCCTCTCTGAAACTTTAATGTTTCATCAGATCCTATCTGCCTTAGCATGTGCTCGAAGAAACCACATGCGCACAGGGACACTGCAGAGGACAGATGCTCTCTTAAGGCGCTGCAAAGGCAGTAAAAGCCAGTAGTATGACATACATACCGGTACAGCCCAGACTCCCAAAAAGTTGGGACACTGTGTAAAACATAAATTGAACAGAACTCAACTGAAAACCGTACAAAGACAATATATTTAATATTTGACCTCATCAGCTTCATTGATTTTTGTAAATATCTGCTTATTCTGAATCTGATGCAGCNNNNGGGCATCCTCCAAAGGCTCAGTCGTTCACAAGCGAGGATGGAGCGAGGTTCACCACTTTGTGAACACATGATTGTATGACGGAGATTACTACACGGACTCAGGAACACTTTGTAAAACTGTTGTCAGTAAACAGTTTGTTTGCAAATGATTGGATTCTGTTTTCATTTACATTTTACACAGCGTCAGAACTTTTTGGGAATTTGGTTCGTATAACATGGAGAACAATATTGACATGGATTTCTGATTATTAGCATGCTGACATTTGACAGTAGACGTGAGAAGAGCAGAGAGCTAATGTTCTCACAGTGGCATTTCCCCGTGGACCTGTCAGATGAACTCTCATAACCCCGGTAGCTTTTCTCATCTCCAGGAGTGCTGCTGGAGTGAGGGTCAGGTCGCGTCTTCCTTATCTGTCACAGAGACACAAGAGGATGGAAATTGGCAAACAAGAAAAGTATTCTCTGGGTATTTGCTGTGCGTTGTTACAGATCTACTGTGCTGTTTTGCTAGACGACTTCCAAATGACTTATGTTAGAGGCACAGAAGTGCTGCTTTCTATGCACATAAACTGTCTCAACAACCACAAAAACATCATTTGATCAAGTTACTCTTTCAACAGCTTCTCTGTTGTCATCGAAGGGAAAACACAGACTGTATTTTTTTGAGCTTTAACAAGTTTCAGCGAGGCTAGAAGCTTTGACCCAGAAAATGAAATATCCCCACCCCTGTGAAAGCGCTGTCTTTGGGTGACATCACAGTTTCCAACAGGGGTGTCAAATCATGTGCTCTGGAAGGCCGAGAGCGTGCTGCTTTCATTTTAACCATCAGTGCACCAGAGGCCGCGTGCACAAAGCTTCCAAGCACCAGTGGTGAAAGCCAACACAAAAATCACAGTACAAAAAGAAGAAGTCCTCGTAAACATGAAGGTATTATGTAATATTATGGGTAAGAGTGAGAAGGAGGATGTTTATTGTCTGTGAATCTTCTTAAAGAGGTGAGAAAAGGCAGCAGAACCAACAGAAAAGTGCGTCAACCACTGGTGAGCATGAAGCTATAAACGTCCCACAGATTAGATACTACATGGGTGGTATTTGTGGTTGAACTTCATCCCATTAGGGACGAGTTTGTATTTCTCACTCAGTAAATCAATGCTATTACACCATTTACATTGCTCCACCGCTTCAATTAATTTCATTACCGTAGGATGTGCGCACCTTGTGAGCCAATGAAGCAGCATTAATGGATAGAACAGACTTCTCCCGCGTCGGCGGCATCAGGCGGTGAACAACAATGAACGTGTTTACGTAGACTTGATGCTGCACTGTGTGAGGTCAAAGTTGTGAGTCATTTCCACCTCCACCTAATATGGAACTGATAGAAGTGTAATGATACAGCTGTCATGTCCACACAAGGAAAGGCTGCAAGTATCATCTTGTGTGCATTTTTTTAGAAAAGCAGACTAAATGACAGTAAAGTGTTATGCAGTTATGCATCAGTGCATGTGCAGAAAACATTCTTGATTAACTAATTAAAGTATTTAAAAGAAAACCTAAAAACGAGCAGGTGAAATGAACTTCGATTGGGTACCTGCATTTGAGCTGTATTTATAGGAACTAATTCCTATAGTTACATGTTTCAGAGCGATGTTTGATGGTACTATGTATGTTTGTACCCTATCATTAAATTCAAATCTTGTACCAACATAAAATGCACTTTTTAATACACTTTTGTTTGTACTTAGCCTCATATAAGTGCCTGAAGAGGAGAAGCTTGTGCACTGAAGCCGTTTGCATCCATGATTACAACAATAACAGTTGCATTAGCTTGCAGCCGTAAACAGAAAGACACAGATGAATAGCATTCAGGGACTCCAAGCGAGACAAAAGATTTGTCGTCATGGTGGGTCTGAGTCACCCCGCTCCCCCATTCACAGGTTCAACTGATCCGGGATCAGATAAACGGTTCAACAGCTTGTTGAACTTTCTGTGCGATCAAAACACCAGAGCTGCTTCGTCCCATCACTGTAATGACTCAGAGAGGAACGAAGGCTAATTTCGGTTTAATTTCAGACTCACTCCAGCTGTCATTAATACACGGGACAGACCCTGTGAGTGGCTGTTTCCACAGATCGCTTGCTGACGTCCTTACACGTGGAAGGAGTGGTGGACTGCTATTTATATTGCACTTCTGTCGTCCACCTAACGCTCTGTGCTTTACATCGACCTTCTGATTAGTGGACGATCAGCTCTGCTCTGTGAGCCACGTAAACGTTACATATCCATCTTGAAGAGCTGCATGCACGTAAATGTTTTAAAAATCTGGCTCTAACGCCACATCAAGAGGTGGTTCTTCAGATGCCTCTTGAATGCATTTACACAGCTTGTGTGATATCCACTAGCTATCCAATCAGCCCAAAACACCCGCAGTGAAGTGTAAATAAGGTCTTTGATGAGAAGTGTTTATAGTATGTTATTGTTCATTGTAATTTAGTGCCTCCTCCATGCACCTGAAGATGATTGCTTATTCTCTATAAGAGGAGGAGGACACTCTGGTCTTCTGATTAAGGCTTGTTTACTTTGGCACATCAGCATAATGGCTGAAACATGCCTCCAGAAGCAAACACGGGTCGCTTGGAGACGTTCTTGTGGATTTTTACGCTTCCAGATTTTCAGTGTAATGTTTTTTTCTTTTCCTTTTGAACTCGCCTAACAACACGTTCGCCTAATTAGCTCGCTTGCTCAGGCCCAGGTCCACGTGACATGGTGATGCGATTTGGGCAAGAATGTTTAGAGGCATCTGTAAAGTGAACCCAACTTCCAGCCACAGAAATAAAACAGCAAACCAAGGTCACAGCGTTGAGATTTGTGTGTGTTTTCAGAGTTCCGGCGTCCCATTTCTGAAGTTAGAGACAAATAAACCTCCTCACTGAGATGAAAGTTCGGCTTTTCATTGCCGGAGTCATTCGGAGGACTTTACTAAATCACCTCTCAGCTGGAACTGCTCGCTGTAAATTTTTATGCTTAAGAGCTCCCTGAGAGGAGTTTTCTGAACGTTTGCGAATACAGCCGCAAACGATTTGACTAATTACCTCCTGCTCCCTCCTCATCTCTTCATCCTCTCA
>JAPZEA010000002.1:22476857-22487009 GCA_029783685.1 Heniochus monoceros | reverse complement strand
ATCCTTTCACTCTGATGAAGGCCACCAAGCCAGAGCTGGAAAATAAGAGAAGCCATGAGTTAGTCTCCAGTTTTGGATCAGAGTGAAATGATTGCAGCTTACTGTGATTTTGGTTTAGCAGCTCAAAAAAAGTGCAGTTTGAAAGATATGATTTAAACACCATTCAGGTTCTCTGCAGCGCTTGTAAGCCTGTACATCTGTACAGCCAATAAACTGATCGTTTTCATTGTTGCTAATAAGATAAGAAATCTACAATCCACCCGACTTCATGCCAGAGCTGATTTGTCTGCAGTGGCACATAATAAGCTGCCATGAAGGTTGAGAAAACTATTTTTTTTCTCCCAGATAATCACTGATTCTCATGTACTGTTACTGCTGACGGAGATCTCCACTCCAGACAGTGTGATACTGCTCAAAGGGTTCAGACCGGGTGGAGAATTAGTGCAGCAAAGATTCAGTGAATGTGCTCTCTTACTGTGAAAATTAATGCAGGAATGGCCAAAGGAAAAGCAAAAGTGTTCCTGCAGCGGAAGGATTCTGATTGGTGTTTCAAAGCACTTATTTTAGGGCTTCAAAAGATCCATTTGTCTGTTTTCCAAAAACAAAATGAAATTATGCAAATTAATTTTTTAGTGGTTCGGTGGAACATTTCTGTGCGAGTACAGCTGTTTTTAAGAAGTGTTCAGGGAGAATCTGATTGGTCTGTAAAGACCAGTAATGTTAAAAATATACCTCTATTGTGGGTTGTTGTCATTTGCTGCTGTTTGGGTTTTGGTTTTTGGCATCAGATGAAGTTTGGAATTTGAGGAGTATCACCTCCATTAATTCATTTTACACTAATTGAAATCCAGCGATGCATGCACACTCGCAGGAGATCCAGAGTTTTATAGAGTGAAACTTAACAAACCTGCTAAAGGAAAAAATTAAATTGAAAGTGGGAATGGAGCAAATCCATCGCACCTCTGTGTCTGCCTGGCGTGGTGAATGCATGGGAATCTTTAAATATGATGCATCAGATTCTTTCTTTCTTCGTAAATCCATAAAAAATCTGCACAGTCCAATCACATGGGTGGAAACATTCCTCAAGAAATAAATGCATTCTTTGAATGTTTCAACATGTGGACATAAGCAGCCTACAAGCACAGAAATATGAGCAGCAATTAAAGCATTCTGTGACTGTGATGCATAATCAAGTGAAGCGTCACCAAACCATATGACCCACCAGGGCGTCATGTCTCACTTGGAAATGATTCAATGCAAAGATTCATACAAACAACCCGGGAAAAGCTGACAGATTTCAGCACGTCTTAAAGAAAATACCCCCCACATCGCTTATATTCACTGCTTTAATTGAATTACTTTAAGATTCCCGTCTGGCTTCATCTGTGCGTTGATTAAACCTATAGACTCCTCGGATTTGCTTGTGAGTGTGTGTGTGTGTGTGTGTGAGGCACAACAGCAAGCCAAGTGGAGCGGAAAGGAGCGAGGGGCTTGCAGAAGGGGGCTCCCATAGACACGGCTGATGAAGGGGTTCATTGTATTGTCAAGTCTCCCCACCCCGTCAGCTCCACGAGCAACGTCAGCCTCGTCCAAAAGCCTCCCAGTGAAGGTGATTCATCTGTTGATCAGAGAGGGACCACAGCCCTCCAAGAGCAGGGCTCCAAACCTCCTCAACGGGCGCACACACACCGAGAACCACAAGGAGAGGCTTTGCAAAGTCAGTGTGAGCGACCGAGCTCGACCAGCGAGAAGGAGGCTGACCTTACGTGGCTTTTAAAGCATGCAAAACATGCCTCCGAGCAGCGTGATGGACACACTGTGACATTTGTGCAGCATACTCTCACAGACAGAAGCCACAACACCGCTGCGTAACTCTGTGATGCGTGCCCGTCACAGCGCTCCAAAACCCCGCTGCTCCCAGTGTGACACTGTGACAGAAAAGAAACACTCTTACCTTTAAATCCTCCCCATGCAAGTGAGCCTAAAGTGGAGAAAATGAACTTCTGCGATCTCTGATGAGGTCCACCTTTTTTTTTTTCCTTTTCTTCCTGCGTCTTTGTTTGGCAGCGCCAGCTCCAGTCAGCAGCCTCCGGTTTGAACGCTGCTCTCCAAACCCGCCGCCCGGATCAAATTGTAAAAATAATAATAATAATAAAGAAGAAGAAGAGGGGTGAAAATGCCAGTGTGAATATACGTGTTAGTTGTGGGGGGATGAAGCGCCCTGTGCAGATGCGGTGTTACTCCCAGACTCGAGGCTGGAACAAATCTCCTGTTTCTCGATCAACTCCGCCGCTCAGACGCTGTCCAGCAGTGAGTGGTGCTGAATGAGACTCCAGGGGTTGCAGAGATTTCCTACTTTTCCTCTTCTTCTTCTTCTTCTTCTTCTTCTTCCTCCTCCTCCTCCCCCTCTCCTGCTTCTTCTATCCTGACTGCACAAATCTTCCCTCCCACCGCGCAAGATTGGAAATGATCTCTCCTTTTTCTTTTTTTTTTTCTTTTCTTTTTTTTTTATTAAGCGCTACAAATTAGATAGTCACCAAAAGCGACTGACACTGTTGGGAACACATTCCACAACAACAAAAAGACAGGAAGCGACTGCGTAAAAACTGATGTTTGAAGAATGACATCGCAGTCAGCCGCATTTCAGAATCAGATCAATAAGTTAACCCCGAGGTCGAGGCTGATGATTCTTTAATTGGAATTAGACCCAAAAAAGATGGAGGTTTCCTGCCTTCGTGCGCTTTTAAGAGCGCGGATTGATGTGAAAGCCGGTTTGAAGCGGCTGACAAGTCATTTCAACAGTTTAGTCGTTTGTCACATGCAGACGGAGGATGGAGGAGCTCGGGAATTTTTGAAAGAGCTCGTTGCCTCCTTGTTGCCAGAGATGCTGCAGAGATCGCAGCTCGCAGCTGTTGAGATGGAGGTTTAAAACTGTAACGCTCTCTCCGGATTTGGTTCGTGGTATCTGCGTTTAGGATGGATCACTATACACTGACATTATTTACAGTAACGCACTGACGCATCTAACTGGGCGGCTTTAACACAACAACAAAGAGAGAGAGAGAGAGAGAGAGAGAGAGAGAGAGAGAGAGAGTGTGTGTGTGTGTGTGTGTGTGTGTGTGTGTGTGTGTGTGTGTGTTTGAGCCCTGAAAGCATCTCTCTCATCTTTATGGTTGCTGTATCTGATCCTTTATGGGGATGAGTGCTGTTAGTGGAGGTTTGGGGATTCACTAAGTTAAACAAACTGTGCATGCAGGGCTCCTCTCCTGGTTCAGGTGCTGTGCGTGCAGCGTGGTCCACAATCCACTGTGCAACGCACAAATATTGAATTTCATTCTTAAAGCGCCGACTAGCGCATATTTGGCTCCACTGCCGCCGCTCCTCGCTGCTGTGAGTGTGCCTGTGTGAATACTACAGGAGTGTTTAAAGTTCTGCAGCAGAAATCGCATGTCACACACACACACACACACAGTTCAATCACGCACACACACGCCTCACTCTCGACGTTTACGCGCTGCTCACCGTTCGGTGATTGCCTCGGATCATCCCTCGGGTAATTTCGATTTGTTCACTGGAATCGCTTTTCTTTATATGTTTATCATTACCGTGCTGATTGCAGTTATTGATTCATCAGTCCAATCAGTCGCACCGCGCTCGTCCAGTAATGAATGAACGGAGCCAATCCAGCTGCTTCCATCTAGAGCTGCGCTTTTTATCTGCGCTCGGTTTGTTCTGCCCGCGGAGCGCCAGCAGGTCCTCAAAGCCGGAGCGATGTTTCAGGGGAGTTTTGTGGATTTTTACACGTACAAACATGTCTGTGATGCTTTATGATAAGATGGCCTTAAAGGCTTTATTCATGGTTAATCAGTCTAAGGAAGCTTTGTAGATCAATTCTAAGACGAGCAACTTTCAGGTTGCCAGGTTGTTGGAAATCCCTCTCCAGTACAACACCTGCTTTGTCTTTCTGTTATCAGTCAGACCTTAAATGGACTGCAGGACTGCTTAACATTTACAGCTGCAGACCTGACTGATTGCTGTACAACAACCGATCATGTAACAACATCTCTAACTGATGATGGCTGAAAGTGAGAAAGCTGTTTTTCATACTTGTTTCTGCTCATTTCATGACTAAAGTTTGACAAGCTGCTGATCTGCGCTCAACACTAAAGCTCGTGAAAATGCAGAGATGATACTGCAGCAAACAGGAAATATTTATGGGAAATGTTTTCATCACAGTTTCCATTCTGTTCTTTGAATGAAGGCTTTTAATCAAATATTTGGTAATGACATGGCTGTGTGTTTTCTCTCTAGTACTAATGCAGTTATAAATGTTGTAAGGCGTTAATACATCCTCATGGGCTTTCTAATAAGTCATCAAGTCTGCACTTAAATGCTACCAAGTTATGAATAAAGGGGGCTCTTCTTTTTTAATAATCTGTCCATTAGTTACAACTGCAACTGGAGGATTTTGAAAGTTGTTTTTATTTATTGCTCACCCTTGAGCTATGAAGCATTCGTACATAACGTATTAACCATTAATAATTCCAGCTTGTAAATCCATCATGATGGGTGCCTTAGGGTGTCATTTCCAGTCGTTATCGGGCTGCCTTGTGTTTATCCTCTCCTGATGTTAAAGACAGAGGCAGCGAGTGCATCCTGCTAAAGCACAGAGTCTGTGTGCTGGTGATATTTGCAACAATAAGCAGGAATGAGAGATCAAGCAGTGGCAGGTGGCTGACAGCGACTGCCTTTATTCTTCTGTGCAGTGCTGCATGTTTACAGGGCTCCCAGTCTATAACTTCTGAAAACACCCTTAACACACACTCACTTCTGTCCCAATTTCTACCCACTCTCTAAGCCTTTGAGTATTGTTGCTACCTAAGGTACAAGGTGAATGAAGTTTGCGTCTCATGAATAATCCAGATACCATTATTGTTTTGGATTTTTAGCTCCCCTCCCGGCAATGTTTAATAAATCATACAAAAACACACCATGCAAACTCTGTTGCAAAGCTATTTAGCTGGTAAAAGAAAAGACAAGTTTGCTTGTCTACATGTGTAGTCCATTGCAACAAACCATTAAAGCACATCCCAGCATCTGGAACATCTAGTTACAGTAGTATGTAGTCGCATCCTTGCAGCCACGGTCGAAAAACACTGTGATAAACAACTCTGGATAGCCTCATGTTTTTTTCCTTTGCTTGTTAGTGCAAAATTCATGAGAAACTGTCAAATATGAAAAGCTTGTCAGCTGTTAGTTGCCTGAATCATTGAAGCAGCTCGTCCTGTGACGCTCACAAGGTAACACAGTCATGCTATAACTGTGATATTATTTCATTTTCATGCGGTTGAGACAGATTATAGCTCTGATTTAAACTCACGGAGATAAAACCACAAACCACGACTCGATTGCAAAACAATGAAAAAAACAAATGCCCAGATTCTTAATTATGTAAGCTGTTATATCTGAGTTTCAGTGTATGTATTTTTCTCACCTCTTGACTGGAACAGTAATAGGCTAAATGCATTTGTATTTTTTCCCCAAGAGCATTCTCACCTAGAAAAGTAACACAACCAGAGACTGGAAGGCATAATAGTGTTTATTGGAGCAAAGTGTTTATACATTTCAAAACACAAAACTCATCTTGATGGTCCACAGTCTTAATTTCTGAACTGAGGAGGGTCACGGCAGGATTAATAAAAAGTCTGGGTTGTAATAAAAGTCTCCATATTTTCACCTTGTTCAATCAGAGTTTGGAGGTCCATGAATTATTCTCTTCTCCCCCAAACCGCGATCCATCTAGATTGGGGTGAGCAGCAGGATTTGATTAGCCCTCCTTTAGTGCTGCAGGGATAGACTCGGGATCCAGAGAGTGATTCAGTCTCAGTAAATGCAGAGTCGCACCCCTGTTTTAAAGCCAAATAACAAATAAATCAAAGTGAATTGTGCTCTGGTATGTCTTTGGAATAAAACAGGTAATTACTGGGCGGGGTGTAACGTTGCTCACAGTGGCTGGAAACTCTTACGGAGCAGATGAGATGCTGTCATTTGCAGGTATTCTGTATCCGTGCTCATATTTATGGCCATCTATCTCCTGTTAGGGTGGTGATGCAGTGCAGGCGGAGGGGACCAGGCTAACAGGGCTCCTAATGAAAGCGTCGAGAGAGCTGCAACTCAGCACAGCACAACAAACGAGATCTTCAACAATATTCGGTTTTTCAGTAAATATGACAAACGTTTCATGATGCTCAGAACGAGAGGGCTGCGAGGTTCTCTTATAAATCACATATTCAAAGCGCCAGGCGAAGATTTCGATGTTTGCAAACAGATGAACCAGTCACACAATGTGCTCTTTATGATTAATAAATCAAAAGGAGCCACTCATCATATTTTAATGTGTAATTGTGAGTTTGGGCTTTCATTATACATGTTACTGTGAGTCAAACCACGCCACTGCTGACAGATTGTCATCATTTATCTTAAATAAAAGTATATTCTTTACTGCTCGAATAACAAAACAGCAGTTTGTTTGACCAGTATCATTTTTGGTGCATTTCTTCTCATGTTGCTGAAGTAGATGAGAAATGTTTTGCATCTTTCGTTAACACGTCCTACATCAACATACAGATGTACATGTCTTCTCTCCATACTATCTTTAGACATGTGCTCACACATACCGTACCGTCTGAGCACAGAATGGTGAAAGTGACACATTTAAGACAGAAAAAAACACCTTAAATCCAATAAATCACGATGTGCACACTACTGATCAGATATCAACAGTAAACACAATTAAAACAGGCAAAAAAGAAACCATTTAACTCTGTAGCCTGCTTACCAAACTACCAAACATCAAGGAAAAAGGACCAAATCAGCAAAATTTGAGAAAGTCAAAAACGGCAGGCAAAACGCTCCGCTTCTCAAACACTCGGTATTGATGTGGTGCGGTATGAACCTGTGTGGAGGATAAAAAAAACATGTGGCAGCCAAGAACACGATGTAGCAGTTCCCGGTGGAATCTGAGTGTATGTCCCTGCACCAGTTTCAACTTTTCACTTATAAAAGGCAATGTGTTATTTCTTTCTTTTCATAAGCGTTTCTTGAAGAGATTCAGCTTTCATGACCATTAAAATCAATTCATCAAAGTCTTTAACAGCTAATATGCTGCCATTTCTATACATTCAAGTGTACAGACTTTTGATCACTGCACTTGAAAACATCTCTCATTAGTAAACTCAGAACATATTACAGTTATCAGAAACTGAGGAATTCAAACATGCCCCTGAACTCATCTTATTCAACATCAAAGGTACTTTTATGGTGGATGCCAAGAGTACAGTGTGTAGCTGGAGCCATTATTTCAAACTGATCTGGTCTTATGTAATGCCATGAGGAGAATGGGATAGAGGATGATCTTCTGTGGTAGGGGGATGTAGTGCAGACGGAGGTCTACTCTTGCCTGCATAGCAATAGGAGGACGGAGGCGAGAAGACGAGGGTAATCTAGGACGAAATGGAAGTTGTGGGCTGCACTTAGTCAACATATGTTCAGCACTTCTCTTGACCATGTATGTTTAGTCATAAACAGTCCATATAATCCATCAGACACAGGCCACAGCAGTGTAATCCCAGAGGAATTCAATAAACCAGAGATAGCAACCAAGTGGAGTCCTCGTAGTGAGACTTAATCCAGAGGCTGTTTCTGTTTCTGTCACCCCTCCCCCGCTCCCTCATGACTTCACCATGACCCTGTATTTGAGGCACTACTGGAAGGACGAGAGGCTGGCCTTCCCGAGCTCAACCAACAAGAGCATGACCTTTGACGGGCGCCTGGTGAAGAAAATCTGGGTGCCCGATGTGTTCTTCGTCCACTCCAAGAGGTCATTCATCCACGACACCACCACAGACAACATCATGCTGCGGGTCTTTCCGGACGGCCATGTCCTGTACAGCCTGAGGTGAGCGCAGGAAGCTCCCCCACGCACAGATATCTGCTCTCGCTGGGCTTTTCCACACCAACCAAGTGAGACTTGTCAGGCCTTGGCGCGGCATGCTTAGAGCTGACACACTGTGCTTTTAATTTCCCAGGGTTACAGTTACTGCTGCGTGCAACATGGATTTCAGTCGTTTCCCTTTGGACTCGCAGACATGTACACTGGAGCTGGAGAGCTGTAAGTATTCATATTCCCTGACCCTCGACTCTATTGCTAGGACAGTGGAAATACTGTAATGGGATACTAATTATTAAAGGCCCATGGAATTTAGGATTGTGTTGCCTCAATCAGCACCACACCGACCAAAGACAATAGGCTGTTATTTATTACTGTTTCATCATGATGCACTGTTATAACAGTGGTTGTTAATTGCATCATTTTTTCATGTCAGTACTTTCACATCATTGCATTATTTTTTATTAAGCCTTTCCTTCAGAAACAGTTTTCACTCACTAATAATTTGCACTTGCATCACTCTTGCAATTTTTTGGTCGTTGTTAAGCTACTGCCAATCAGCTGCTACCTCCTGCACAGATATTTCACACTGAAAGCCTCCCAGCCCCTTTAAGAACACTGGTCCTTCCCCCGTAAAAATGCAAAAACACCCGCAAGCTGCCCTCCAACCTGTCACCTGTCAGTCAGGTGTGCAGAGAGTTTTCAGTTTCCTGAGGACATTAGGCTTTTAATTCTAAACATCTGCAGGAAGTGTCGACTTTCACTGACGATAACATAAGATCGCTCGAAAAACACTAAATGAGTCAAGTGGAATGAATGAACAAATGAATGAATTAGTGAATTAAATCAGTTCTTGTGTTAAAAGAAAATATGAGAACAAAAGAGTGGTGAGTATGAATATATATATATATATAGGCATGCAAACATATGCATACAGTAGATACCCATGCAAGATTCCATCTACGTATTTAAATCAAAGTTTTTTGCCCTTCTTTAGTCACGACTCCTTTATTTGTTCAGCTGTCATTTGAGTCTCAGCCATCTGTTGAACACTGGCGTTTATTTGAGAATTTGCTGTATTTTTGAATGTGTTTTTCAGTCTTAACAGAGCTCAAACAACTGCTACTGATATTAAAACTAGTATAACTCCACAAACATTCATGCCCTCTGTCCTTCAGATGCTTACACAGACGAAGACCTGATGCTGTATTGGAAAAGCGGTGATGAGTCTCTGAGCACCGATGACAGGATTTCTCTGTCCCAGTTCCTCATCCAGAAGTTTCACACTACCTCCAGACTGGCTTTCTACAGCAGCACAGGTAGACTTACTGGACATGTTTTCCATCAGGTTGCCTGAAAGGCTCCAGATTCATTATGTGGCAGTTAGTATGGATAGATGTATTCTGGTTCTAAACTGTTTCTAGACAAGCAGTAGCACTTTGTACTCGATTGAATGACACACTGGAAGCAGGCCTATACTATTCAGGTCCAGTCTCTGTTTCTAGATGTTTTTTTCTATTATCTGGGACTCAACTGGCTGACACCGACTCAAGTGGTTTTGACTCCAGCCTGAGAATAGGTGCAGAGATCTGTGATTTGGTATGATGTCGTAACTTTTATTCCACCGTGCAAGGCAAAGTCGTTTCAACATCATCCAGGGTTTGAAATCTTGCCACTGCCAGTGTGTCACACTTCTCTCCCCGTTAAGTTTGCCACTTAAAGTCAAACAAATTCAAACTAACTAGTGTTTCTTCTCAAATAGAAACAGTAAACACAACCTTATTCCTAAACTCCGCTGCAGAATGAATGTTTTGTTTCTTTTACCAATGTGCCTCTGCTGCCTGAGTGACAAAGTAACATTGCTGCTAAAGCAGTAAGTAAACAGCCTTCATCCCAATTTTTCCATCTGTGGTACTGAATCCAAATGCTTCCACACATCACCTCTCTGTTGATTTAATTATCCATTCAGCACAGCTTGCTAGTTTTCTCCATTTTGAGTTAGCCAAGAGGACAACAATAGAGCCTTTTCAATTCTGATGTTTTGACATTTCGCGATAGGAAAGCCCGGGTGTAAACTGGGACACTTGAATAGAACAGAGACATCATTCGTTTGATTAGTAACACCTGCGCTTTGCCTTCAACAAATCAAAACGTGTGCTGTGTAACAGAGCTATAGCTTAGTTCACTGACCAGGCAACAGGTCG
>JAPZEA010000002.1:22405053-22418489 GCA_029783685.1 Heniochus monoceros | reverse complement strand
GGTACTGAACAACAAATTGTTCCCAATGACTGTGCCATCAGTGTGTGTGTACGTGTATTTGTGTGTGTGTCTGGGTCGTAAATCGAGCACGTTCGAGATGGGCTTTGGATTCCAGCAAAAACTACGTCAAGCTATGATGGTGGCCAATAAACTGAGGGAAGCATGCAGAAGGGATGTAGAAGTTTTTTGTGGAAACGTGTTAAAATGTATTCATGTATACTTTGAGTTTATATACTTTGTCTTTGCTGTACTTTGTAGGTATCAACAGAGATCTATAGGTCTGGATTAGGACACTTTTGGGTTAACAAAACCTCCAGTATTCCTCAATGTTCAGTAAAATGTATTTTTCCTATGAACAGAAATAGTTTCCAATTGCATCAAACCCTGGAGGTATGATAGAGTAACAGAATGCACAGACAACTATGGTTTTTATTCCTTTATTCTCTGAGCCGTGGAGCTCTTCCTTCAGATAAAAAGATGAATTACCCGAAAAATACTTTGCTGCTGATCCCAGCGTGAGCGAAATGCTCAAGCTGCCTCTGATTCAGACGCGGACGGTAAAATTGCTAAGTCATGGAATCATAGTTCTTTGGTGTTTTGTGTTGTCCGCTCTTCGAATAGCCCGTCTGAAAGCCGGGACTGTTCAGGGCCCCACAGGCTGGTGTGATGGCTGCTGACAGTAACCAAGACAACACTGACTGAGCAGGGATGGATTGCCTGTTCTGCAGCTGAAACCAGAACCAGTAACACGGGCTACAAATGCTCCCCTGATAACATTTTGATGAAAAGACCCCCTGTTTGTGCGTGTGTGTGTGTTGCAGGAGCCGCTACTAAAAATACTCTCCCGTCGTGAGCTGACCTTGTAGTTTCAGGACTCTTTATTTTTCTCACAAGGACAGCTGTGTTGTTATGTTGTGTATAAGGAAAGTGAGGTCAGGCCAGTTCAAATTGAGCCTAATGCAGAAAGTCATTTTTCATGACTCATTCCAGGGATGAAGGATGTTGCAGGAATTAGTTTGCACTTGACTGCAGGAGGAAGTTGGAGGATGAAGCACAGAGGGCGCTGGTAATATTCGAGCTGAATATTCCTTGTGATGCAGCAGACTGGAGAGTGCAGACTCATCTTCTAATCTGAAATGGCCACGAGTCATCCGTCATCTGCTTTGACCTCTATCCAGCACGCTTAGCTAACACTTAATTCAGACTGTGCATGCAAAGAATCAATTACCACACTGTGCTCTTAATAACATTTTTTGCAAAAACTCTTTATCATTTTAATTAAAAGCTATAATAATGTTGCGTTTTGCACTGTTGGACCATGTGCACAATTAGATAAGAACCATAATCAACTGCATTTAATTGTTGAGAGCAAGAAAGCATGTCAGAGCAGGGACATTATGAACACAGCCTCATTATTATTAGGCACATATAGTGTGCTGTATTGTCATATTGGTTGTTGCAGCGCAATGAAGAGCTCTCTGTCAAGGCAAAGCCATTAGTCATGTGAGCAAAATGGATTAGGCTTCAAACAGAGTTCAATACCAATACAGCGTCTCGCAGTCTCTTCTGTTTTAACGACGGTGGTGAGATATCGACCAGGCGTCAAACAAATAAATATAAATCACCGTAAACTCTGGAGGAAATCCAGCAGCAACTGTATACTGTAGGCTTCACAAAGTAATGGCCGATTAAAGCACATCATTAGCGTCTATAGGTTTAAAAATAGGTGTGCTGATCTTGGTTCAGTTTGTTTCCATTCTATTTTAGGGTTGCAGTTACGGAATGTTTTTTTCCCCTTGAATTAAATCAGAGAGCTAATTTAATGGACGATTTAACAGGAAATTGTTTTTCAAGCCTCTGTTCGCATTCAAGATGTTTAGTTATTGGTGCAAAATGACGAAACATTAAATGAAGATTTCACAGATATGACAAAAGTAATCAGTGATGCAATATATAAAGACAGACAAAGGACAAGGCTGACACACAAAACATATGTACACATGCAAAACAGCCAAAACAGACTGCATGGAAAAAGGAAATCAATAGCAAATGAAATATATATTGCTAAATATATAGTGCTAATGCTAATACGGTTACAGTAATGACAATAATGGTACATTCCTGGCTGCTGTACAGTGTAGCATGTGTGTGCATGTGTGTGCATGTGTGTGCATGTGTGTGCATGTGTGTGCATGTGTGCATGTGTGTGCATGTGTGTTGAAGTACCTCTCAGATGTAATGTGTCAGGAGAATGAGTATTTGCACCGTGGAAGGATTCAGGGTCAGAGCTGTGTGTTGGCAGCGATGCTCCGCTCTCTCTGGTGTCTTTTCTAGGACACGCCAATATAAGATGCCCCTTCTCATTCCTCAGGGCACGGCGCTGTATGCATGGCGAAGGAGACTATTTTTATCTCATTATTATAAACGGCTCAAATAGAAGCCCTCACACTGAAAGCTTCCCTCCAGTTGCCGGGGAAAATTACGACACTGCGTTTCCGAAGTGTTCCACAGAGGCCAGCAAGGCCATGTTCTGCTTCTGATGTCCACCCGTGCTCTCCGCTGCGCTGCTTTGTGTCTGTAATTGCGTGATTTAATGTTACTGTCTCACGTTGTTGTCCCTCTCTTTGTCTCTTTCAGTGCATGAGGAACCCAGCTCTGCTGCAGAGGACAGGTTTAGTCATTAGAGTGCTTTGCCACATCCAGGAAAATGTCTGGCTCCTACGATGAAAGTGCAGGTGCTGACGACACCATGGACAGCTTCTGGGAGGTAGAGACGCACCATCATGTCTGTTTTGATGAGTTTTCAGCCTGCACCCCCGAGCCCTCACACCTCCCTCTGCCTTGTATTGATCTGGCTTCTGAAGCCCGACAGAGTCACCACTGAAACCAAGAAAATCAGACTTGTGTCACTGAAATTTTATAAGAAAATTAATGTCAGAAGTTGTAGCGATGCTGTATGATACCCATTGAGATTCAAGGCAGAGGGTCCTGATGTTGTTATCCATATTTCAGACATTAAAGCCGCAGAGAGATATAATTAAACATGGCTTCACACTTTTAACTAACTCAATTTACTGCTGGGAGTTAGATTTCTCATCTAACTGCCTTGTTTTTCCACTTTATGCTAAGCTACGCTAGCCAGCTGCTGGCTGTAGCTTATTTAACAGACAGATACGAGAGTGGTATCAATCTTTTCATCCTGCTATCAGCAAGACAGTGAATAAGCATTTTTCCCAAAGGAAAAGCTTCTTAAAGGTGGCCTGGTTAGAGATTCCGCCTCCTCATTAAGCAGAAGTGCAGCTAAAAATATTTTATGTGACTGGAAAGTTGCAGCATCTGTATTTTTGGTCATGGTGCTAAAAATATAGTCAAATTTAGTTTAAGTACAGAAGCTATAGCTAGATTTTGGTTTTATCTAGACTATGATGCATACATACATGACACATTCAACAGACATTTGCATTATTCTCATTTATTTTATGAACATGCACTGTTTTTAAGTAACTGCCTTAACTTTTCTCCTCGTGGTTTGTTTAGTGAGGTACATTCCTGCCAGGAAAAAAATGCATGCACGTTTGAAATGATGAAACTAAATATACTCATTGCTCGTCATAAGTATGAGCTTCAAAGGCAAATAAATTTGTGGACTTAGTTCGACTTGGCCTCAGTTATATTTTTCTGTTTGTGTATCTTTTTCCCTGGCAGACATGAGGAGAGGCTATGAGAAACTTAATTACTTTAGAAAGATACACATACATGTTCACAAAAGAAAATCAGAGTAAAGTAAGAGTTATTGTTGTTGGAATAAAGGGGCTTCCATTATTTACTTCAACTGTTAAGACAAATGACTGTAAATGGGTGAATGATACAAATGTGTTCATAATAAATACTCTCTTACTTCTTACTTAAAGATGTAACAAACGTGAAGCTGCTTCTTCAACACAATTGCTTCTTATTTAAGAGAGTTTTGCAGTTCCTTTGTCACTAAATGTATCGTAAATCATATTTGCTGGACATTGTGTCATCGCAGGACACATCACAGCAAATGCAAACCATACAAGTTCTGTCCATCCTCACTGGTGCTGAGATGCAGTGTGTGTGTTTGTGTGTGTACCAATTGTGTGTGTACCAAATTAGCGTTAATGAATTCCCTCAGTACAGAGTCTTCTTTGTGTCACGGCTCTTAGCCACGGAGACACGGACAAAGAGCCTCAGTCATCAGCCGGTCTGAGGCGGCCTTTCACCACATGCACCTGCCTATAGCATCTGTACACTAGCAACACAGCTCAGTGCAGCTCATGGTTTACAAACGCCGGAAAAACACTTAATTCTAAGGTTCTGTCCTGCAAAATGTTGATATTTTGATGCAACTGGGCTGAGAAGCACAATCAAACTTAATAAAACATCAAAATAATCACCACGCCGTTGAGTTAGGGTGCAAACGCAGGAGCTCAAGTGTGTTTTCACATGTAGAGCCAGTCCACCTGCGTGTTGTTGTTGGTGTGACTTAGCAGGCTGTCACACAGGCCAAAACTCATACCGCCACATACCTGTCTCACTGCCTCCCTGCAGCTCTCTCATCTCCAACAGTAACCACACATGCATGCCCATGTCAGGACCAATCACAGCGCAGCTCTGCAGCCAGCGAGCGCAGCAGATAGGCTGTGTGTGATGATGTGTACTGTATGACTGCACGTATTTATGGCGCATACACACGCAGTCTGTGGTTTCTATGTATTTCTGTCTCTACCTCGTCGTCTACTCCTTGGAATCTGTCTGCCTGCATTACACCACTCAAGAGGATTAAAGCAGTCACACACACACATACACACACATTCACATACACACACACAAACACAAGCCCATGTCATTGCATAACTACACATGCACAAGCACGAGCAACCCCCCCCCCCCAACCCCCACTACCCTTCCTTCATCATGCACCATGAGCTCACGCCCCCTGCAGGAACTGAAGAGGCGGAGCCACACGGCATGCCACTGCTTTTTTAAGGCAGTCTCACTTAAGGTGGTGAGATCTAAAAGAAAAGGCAGCAGCATAATTTTGACAGAAAATATATCTGAATACTGGTATGTTTGAAAAATTGAGAAATTATTGAGAACATGAATGTGGCTGAAGCTGCTTCTTGCATGGATTTAAAATGTGCATGAATAGTTTGGCTTAGATAGATTAAACATACTGTATTTCTATGATGTACTTAGAAGTATGCTTCCAAATATGTCAAAACTGGCCAGACAATGAATTTATACATGTACATATCCAAAACAGTGCTGAAATAGCATGCATTATAGGGTGAAAGATGTCAGCCCACATGTAACACAGCCAGGGCCAAACACATGCAAGTAAAACTAATGTTCATGTGTTGCCTGCATGCGGGAAGAGCTGCCATTTGTCCATCTCACTGCTTTGGAATTCTGCAAAGCAACAGATTTCGAGGAAACTTGATCCAATATCTGTCTTTTCTATGTGAAGCACTCACTGCTACATGTGATTTCTTTGTTGTAAAGCACTTTGAACTGCAATTCCTGTATGAAAGGTGCTATACAAACAAAGTTTATTATAATCATTATCGTCCTTGTTAGTTTTAAATACCATGATCTCTGGGGAAAAAAGACGTTATATCCTACTCACAGGAAAGGACAGGAACTGACTTCATACTCTCATAATGCTACTAGCTTGTTTTCTTACAGCAAAACCTGGCCGCTAACTACAGTTAGCATTCAAATGAGAAATGATTGGTGAAAAATAAACCGTAACTATATCATAGACTTCTCTTTGAAATGTGGAAACTGTGATAGAATTCACAGTTTTTTCAGCATTTTTTCGCCTTCATTAGACAGCATACGCAGACAGGAAACCAGAGACGGTTATGACATGCAACAAAGGTCAAACCGATGATGTTGCGAAGGCCGTGCAGCCGTGTGGCCTGCACAGCAACCATTCAGCTACGGAGGCACTCGTTGTTTGTAATTTTGTTTTGTTTGACACCCATTAACCTTGAAACTATACCTCATTAGAGCAACCTAATATTTATGTGAACTTCATCTTTCAAAAACATCATATTTTACTTCCATTTTTTTAAATAATAAACAAATTATGGTGGTAACATAGTGTTCATTATGGAAATTATAAACTCTTACAGATGCCTTAAATCAATTAGGACACAGTTGCCCTTGAGCTTGTTTTTGTGGGGTTTTAAACTGTGTTGATTTATGCACAATCATACCATACATACTGAAAACACGTTCAAACCCTCACATTTCTGCAGGCAGTCTTCTTAACGAGAGCATCTTCCCCCATTCCCGTAAAGACAGATTGGTTTCTGTTCCATAGGCCTGCTTCTCTTTCTTCTCAGGTGGGGAACTACAAACGTGCTGTCAAGAGATTTGATGACGGCCATCGGCTCTGCAATGACCTTATGGGCTGCCTGCAGGAACGTGCCAAGATAGAAAAAGCCTACGGTGATCAGCTAACTGCGTGGTCCAAGAGATGGAGGCAGCTCATTGAGAAAGGTTAGCATTTGGGATTGGCTCAGACAATAAATAGCCCAACAAATTAATGTACTTTACATTTTCTTTCAATTTGCCAAAGCTCCGTTTACAGAGTTTGATGTTTACCTTGGCTTTGGCTGCATGTTAACACATGAAAATTCCTACCCACAGGCCCACAGTACGGCTCTGTGGAGAGAGCCTGGTTGGCCGTGATGACCGAGGCAGAGAAGGTGAGCGAGCTGCACCAAGAGGTGAAGAACGGCCTGGTGAACGATGACGTGGAGAAAGTGAAGAACTGGCAGAAGGAGGCGTATCACAAGCAAATGATCGGAGGCTTCAAAGAGGCCAAGGAGGCAGAGGAGGGCTTCAAGAAGGCTCAGAAACCGTGGGCCAAAAAGCTCAAGGAGGTGAGCATCTTTGTCCCCAGTGTAATAGAACAAGTAGGAAGACATTAGTGAGATGCAGCCTGAATCTACAGCCCCCCTTTACAGAGCTTGATAGTGAGTTTCAGGTCATTGTTTCGCTGTCCAGCCTGAAACTTTACTCTTTTGGTTTACTCTCACTGCTCTCATAGCTTCGTTCCAGGCTGCAGTGGGCGGCTGTTTTCAACAAAAAGGCTCCAAAAACCCACTGTAGACTACCTGCTCAGCACCAAACAGCAGACAGAAACAGTTGTAGACCAGCTGGTGAACATAGTGGAGCATTTAGTAGCTGAAGAACCAAATATTTTCCTCAGGAGTTGGTGGAGACCAAAACTAGAGCTAAAGGAGAGTGAGTATCGGCCTTATAGGTGAACAGAAACGTTTTCCTCCTAATGAATGATAACGTCGCTGGACGTGTAAATAAGCAAGTGTTTGCTAACAAGTTTGCCTTAGCAATTCAAAAGATGACGGTATGTCAGAGTTGAATTCACAACTTGTTTCTGCTGCCACCAAGTGGACAAAAGAATCAGTTATTGCAGGTATTCAGTTCCAGTGTGTGAATCTGAACAAATGTCCTCACGGCAGACAGGTAGGCTGGACTGACGGTTTCATCTAGAGGCCAAACCTGGAGCTCCTCCATCACACTGTCTGTGGCTGCACCCCGTGGTGGTGTTACTGGCACGTTTCCTGAACACAATTCACTTTCATGTGATATTTTAAACAAAAACTCCACGAAGAAACAGAGGCAGTCACTAATTAATTATCAGTGGACACAGTCTGGATTTCTGGCTCAGGGAGACACTTTATAGATTTTGACGTCACTGCCTTGAACTGCTGTTACAGCACTTAGTTCAAGACTGAATTTTCCCTTTTATTTGGCTCTTTTGAAGGGCTGTCTGGGTCTGGTGCTCTGAGGCGACTGGCTCTGTGTGATATGAGAGGACTTAGACCCTGTTAGACACAGGTCGAAGTGTTTGGTTTTACTCTACACTGAAAACATGAGTTTCTTCTCTGTGCACTGACTCTGCTGGACTGGAGCAAGTACTAACAGTATTGTGTATTTGCACTCACTTTGTTCTTTTACCCTAAAAAGCAAAATATGGCTCTGCTCCAGGACATAATAATATTTATGCGGTTATAGATACTGATCACATTAAACTAAGAGCATCCTGCCCGGACGAGGTCGTTCCTAATTTGAGATGAAAATGTGACTCCGTCGTTTTCCTGTGGTCAAATCGGATCATGTATTTGAGACACTGACAGTGTCTGCGTTTGGACATACAGATGGAGGCAGCTAAGAAATCCTACCACATGGCCTGCAAGGAGGAGAAGCTGGCTGCAACCCGAGAGGCCAACGGCAAGACTGAGGCCTCCGTCACACCAGACCAGCAGAAGAAGCTCCACGAGAAAGTGGACAAATGCAAACAGGACATGCAGAAGGTGAGAGGAAGGAAGGAAACACAGCAAACACCTCTAAAATATCTTCACAAACATGTTTTTTATGTTGTTACACTGGTCAGTGGATGTGAGATGTTTCTGTGCAAACACACACAGAGGATCATCTCATCTTATCTTGCTGGTCCAGGCTCTCCTGGCAGCCTTTTAAATGGCTATTGATCAGGCTAATTGATCAGGCTTTTGACATATTCTTATTCAAATGGACAGTTTAAGATGTTACATTGTGATACGTGCAGGCAGCGTGAAGGCAAAAGTGGGGGTTTTTTGTATTTTTAATGTGATATTTTCAGTTGTAGGAACAGATATTTAGTTTTACATTTTTGTCACAGAGCCACAGCGTACCTTAAAACCTTTTAAAGATGAGTTAGTGCAAGTTAAAGTGCCATTTAAGCTTTGTTTGGCGATATACATTTGGGATCATTTTAGCAACAGATCATCAACTAACAGATCATAGAACTAATAGTGAAACCGCGCTGGTTCTTCCCAGCCGGTTTCAGTGATCACTGCGTTTCCTGTTTTCCGTCTCAGGCTAAAGAAAAGTACGAGAAGTCTCTGGAGGAGCTGAATAAGTGCACCCCGCAGTACATGGAGAGCATGGAGCAGGTGTTTGACCAGTGCCAGCAGCACGAAGTCAAGAGGCTGACCTTCCTCAAGGAGGCCTTGCTGGACATCAAACGCCATCTTAACCTCACCGAGAACCAAAGGTTAGCCGGGCTGAAGGAGCCGCTTTTATTTAGGCTTCATGGAGCCGCTGGTTTAGGATCACTGACTGTGTTTTCTCTGACTGTATGAGAGCTGAAAAACAGATCTTAGACACTCCTCATGTGATTTTATACATGTATTGCTCCCATTTCGGTCTATTATAAATTCTTCTGTTTGAGCACCTGCAGGTTTGTCCCTGCAGTGTAGCTCATTGGTTCTGATTTGGACGTATTTTCAGTGAACGAATGACACACTTTACCTTTACTTTCAGTGAGAAATAAGCACTTTGCACACAAGTTTATGAGAGATTAGTTTGATTTCTTGTGTCACATTCACTTCAGATTGATTCATCTCAGCACTCTTCTCAGCCAGGCATGCATTTCTCATTAACGCTCAGACTCACAGCGCTAATTAATGGACGATTCAGTCAATGACGTTTCTGCCAAACTGAATTTTGGTCAGAGTGAATGCTTCTATATTCTGGGCCGTTTTTAACCTGCATGCAACAACAAAGCCGGGACCTCGGGCGAAGTAATTCCCAGGTTCTTTAAGCAAACCTGCCTTTGCTTCAAGCCCTCAGAGGACTGAGTTCATCCTGACTGCTTTCATCATTCATGTTGAATTTGATTCATTTCAGCCATTTCTCACGTCTCCTTTGCTCTCAATGACCTCATCTCTGTTTACCTGAACAGCTGTTTTTTGGGAGCATAAAACATGTGATGGCTCAGGTTTAAGAGAAACTGCGTTTGTGGGTGCGTTACATCGAATTATACTCACCCAAGAATTATAACTTCATGTAGTTTTCGTTTTATTTATCACTGAATCCAGTCCTCTGTCCTCCTCAACCTTCAAATAATTCTCTGATATTGGGAATGGTCAGAGTTAATGTTATATGCTTATTTTGGGTAACGTGGTTGTATCAGCACACGCTTTCTGCACCTTTTACGCAAACTCACTTTCTCAGCCCTCTTACTACACACGACTCCACCTTTCAATGTTCCTCACGTCTGCTCCTCAGCTTTAATCTCTCTCCTCTCAGCTCTGCCTCCCTCCATTATGACTCATCATCCATCATCTGCTCCCTTTAGCAGCCAGGTCGCGTCCGTCTCTTTTCTCAACCCACTTTAGATTAAACCACGCCCACTTCCACAGGACAAATGCCTCGACGGCTGCGTTCCCATGGAAGCCACACAGGCCTGCGAAATATAGCAGCTACAGTAGCTGGGAAAACAGAGGCATGGAGCACTGATTTTGAAGAATTTACTGTTTGTCAGAGTGTTGGGTAATGGGAAATGTTCATTCTGAGAGGCTATATTATGTGTAGCTCTGGTTGTGTCTGTCTTTCTTGCATTTAGTTTGTAAAACAAACAGCCAGGAGCGGTGCTGCTACAGCAGAGGTGAGCTGTAGCTTCCCTGTAAACACGCAGACCTCCTCAGCTGCTGCAGTCCCTCCCGCTCATAGAATAAAAACATGTATAAAACATGGACATGGTCTCCGTTATGTCTCTCATAGGTTTCTGGAGAGCCATCACGAAGCTCAGTGACAGCAGCTCCAGCTGTTCCCATCTTGGTGATGCCTCCACCAAACTCCCGGCTAATCCATAAATGGGCAAAGAGGTGGAGCTTGGATGGAGCTGAGGTGGACAGAGCTGTGAGCTAGCAGCTAGCTGTCACTCAAGGCGGCCATGCCCTTAATTCTGCACAACTTTAAGTCTGAGCGTAATTCAGATGAGTGAGAAATTAGCTGTAGAGACCAGGTTTTTGTACCAGGCTGTAATTTCTACTGTAAAGCTGGGCATTTTAACATGGGGTGTTTGGGGATTGACTCGCTTTTGGAGCCAGCCTCACATGGCCATTTGAGGGACTACAGTCTTTGGCACTTCCACGTTGGCTTCATTTTTCATCCTCAGAGGTTGCCGCTTGCTCCTGCCCGGCCTGCTGCTGCTCCTCTCGGGGTCACTCCACCTGCGGAGCCTCCCTTCACTGCTGGACTGTCTCTGGGCTAGAAAGAGTGGACAGGCTGGGCTGCCAGCCATGGCTACATGGTTTCGTCGGCGGCAGGGCGAGAGAAGACTCACAAGGGAACCACTTGCTGAACGGCCTGGCAGACCGACCAGCACCATCGCTGGAGAAGAGAAGGAGGCGAAGAAGTGACCGGTGTATGTGTGGAGGGACACCCGGCCTGTCCACTCCCAAGAGACAGTCCAGCGGTGAAGAGCGGAGGAAGAGTGACCCCAGGAGGAGCAGCAGCAGGCCGGGCAGGAGACTGCGACAGCTGAGGAGGTCTGTGTGTCTACTGTGGAAACTACAGCTCACAATCCACTGTGTCAGCACCACCGCTGGCTGTTTGTTTTACAGGTGCAAGAAAAACAGACACAACAACAGCTACACATAACACAGCCTCTATGCTTGACTCAAACTGTTAAATCATAGTCCTTCAGAATTAACTTCCCATCACTCAACACTTTGATCACCGGGAAATTCATCAAATTCAGTGCCGCATATCACTATTTTCAAACCTATCATAGCTGCCATATTCTGCATGTGACTGCAGCCATGGAGGCTTTCTTCACATGGAAGTGAGCGTGGTTTCATCTTAAAGTGGGCTGGAAAATCAATACACACAGCCAGGTCGCATCTATCACAACATGGGCTCCGGCACTTTGTAAGCGAGTGGCCTCACCTGGTCAGCTTGGTGGCTGTTTGCTGTCGTGACTCCAGTCTCTCTTGGTCCGACTGCAGCGGCAGGATGTTTTTCTCCTCCAGCTCCCTCTTGGATGGACGGTTGCTCAGTTTGATGGCCAGAGAGTCCTTTCGTAAAACCTTCATGGCCAGTGTGCCTTCAGTGATCACACAAGAAGCGAAATGGATGGTGTAATACCCACTATGAGTCTCTGTCATGCAGATCTACCTTTGAGTGAGCTCTCTTCACAAGCTGACTGTTAGGAGGTATCCAACATTACTCTGGCAGTTATTTATCATTGTTGTTCTTATTTTGTCCATTTTGTTGTTTTTATTTCAGGCTTCCCATAGAGGCTACCAGGGAGAAACGGGCACATCCAGATGTATCTCGACTCCATCTTGTGATCAATTTAGATTCTACATAATGATCTAAACAGCTGGCTCACTCTTGTGCTTTGTTTTCCCTGAAGCTTAATATATCTCATAAAGTGTTATACGATGTAAATAACATTAGTGAAGACTGTTTTTATATCAGGCGAGGCAGCACACAACAAGTGCAACCCCGCAAATTATACAAACTCATTGTAATCTACCAGATTACTTTTTGTGCCTTTATTTATTGAGTTATCATCTTGTAAAGCTCCACGCATCAATATTTTTTCAGTAACAATGAATCAAATGATTGCAGTGTGAAAGAGGTTGTTGGCAGTGACACGCCTGCAGAGAATTCTTACAAACTCTGCAGCTCTATGGTGCTTTTAGCCTCTTTTGGCTCACAGTTTTGGTTTTACGGCACATTTACGGTCCGCTTCAGTCACAGCGTCTCAAGCAGCAGCAGCAGCAGGCATCTGTTCTCAGTAAACAAGCTTTGATGAACTCACTGGACGCCACCTGCCCAGCACCAAACAGCACACAGGCAAAACTAGCGGCTAGCTGGCAGAGCATTTAGCAGCTAAAAAAACCAGGTGGTTTTCTCAACAGTTGGTTTTGTTTCTAGCAGCTCCTCAGTGTTAGCAAGCGTGTTAGCCATACTAACCTTCCAAAGTGATAATGTGTCAGGGCTTTGTGTTATTCTGCTTCTTGTGGAGTTTCTTCTGCCCCCGGTGGCCAAATAAAATCAACTACTGCAACTTTAATTTTCCTGGTGACATTAGCGACCTGTCTTGGCTTTTTATTCTCACAGGCACACATCATTTTTCCCTTTCTTATGCATTATGTATTGGTTGCATATTACTAAAATATAAACATGCCTGTGTAATAAATAATTCACGTCTCTGATAACAAACTGCAGCTGAGATGCACTTCCAGCCATGTATGATGTTTGTGTTTGTGCAAGCATATGGAAACACACATGTGCTAATAGGTGCACATGCAGACATTATATATTAGAAGTAATAACAACAGGCGAGTGTCAGCTTATGCAAATTGACATGGAGAGTTTTGGTCACAGTATGAACAGGTCAAAGCTCGAATAAGGAGCAGGTGGATGCCTCACACCCCCAAAGAAAAACACCTACTTGTAAACAATGTATCATCCTCATCTTCCTCCTCATCGTCCTCTTCCTCCTCCTCGTCTTCTTCCTCGTCCTCCACTCTCGTCTTGTGTGGTCAGTACATCCCGGCAGCTCTTGAAGCAACACTGATTATTATCTGTGCGCTTGA
>JAPZEA010000002.1:22325721-22343691 GCA_029783685.1 Heniochus monoceros | reverse complement strand
CCATCTGCATGCAGGTGATTTTGATTAATTAACCAGGATTAGAGCTGTAATATTATAGAAGTGGGATCCAGAGATTGACATCATGCTGTGGTTTGTGATGCATTACACCTCCGTTAGGGTTTGTGTTTGTCATGTGGCTGACGTGACGCAGTGTTTGTGTTTCTGAGTGGCATTTTTAGAACTTCTGGCAATGACACAACAGAGTCAAGACTGCTGAGGAGGACCAATGTGCAAAGGCATCAGAAATTTTAGCCTTTATTCTCGATTTTTTTTTTTTTAGACTTGATGACACTGAATGTGACCTGGAAATCTTGCAATATGTCTCATGATGCATTCGACTTAATGGAGTTTTATCTTGCACAGCTATTTTAAACTAAGAAAGTTGAAAACATATTGCTTTCAAAGAGTTATTTATTTTAAAATTCTGCACTTGGATCCACTATGCGTATAACACAAGGGCAACAGTTACATTGTTTGCATATTATATGTCTTTATAGCACAGAGTAAATGTCCTAATGTTCACTTGCATGACATAACAATCAATGCAATGGCATCATGTCACGTTAGTTATGTTCCCAAACCCATGGCATGCTTTCTTGCATTACTCTGGTCGCTGTTACTGCCCTCTGCCTGGATTTGTTAAATTCTCCAGTCGTAGTCGCCGCTCTGTTCATGTTTATGTTAATTTGTTTATGGGGTTTTTGCTGTAAGCCGTTACATAACTCTTTATCTAGGACAGCAACTAGAGGTCCGTTTCTGTCTCAGTTTTCCCTTTTGATGTGTTGAACGGCCGGGCGCAAGACAGTGCTGCTGTACTCTTAACTGCACATTTGGTCACTGTTTTTTAAGGAACGGAGAGGAAGCATGTGAATGTGCGATGCCTCACGAGCTGACATAATCGAAGCTCACACATTTTCCTCCTCTCTACCAGAAATTTATCAATCCCCAGCATTTCCTCCCACTACATTTTCACACTAGAGTACTTCCTCCTGGCACGCCCTGCTTTTGATGTCCCGTGTCTTCATGGGTGCCTGACTCGGTAACATGAAACCCAGAAGGCCTGCTGTAAGAAATAAACTGCTTAGGTTATGACTAGTAGAGTGGTGCATCCCTGTGTGTCTGTGCTCTGTCAGGCCCATTGTTCTGCAGGCCGTAGAGCCCTCCAAGACACTTATTTAATGAGACGGCTCTGACTGTGTAATTGCAGTCTGCTCTGAGAGCTATTATGGGAGATTTATTTTAGGGGGGCAAAACAGCCATTACTGCGACAAAATCGGGCCGTGTGTGTGTGAAGCGGAGTCGCACAGTATCACCGATGCTGATGTGAGGAGGCTGAGCATCGTGCTGCCACACTTTCTACACACTGATTCTGTCATGGATCAATTCATATTGAGTGTTTTCCACTCCTGGAGCTCCTGTTTACAGTTCCTTTCCTGGCACTGATTAAACCCATGAAAACTCATGTATGTTAATCAGAATTACACATTTAGACGTTTGTTCCATGAAAAAAAAATCCCTTCATGCCTTAAAATGGCTTAAATGTAACTCTACACCTTTGCCTTCATGGAGTATGCACAGATCTACATAATCCATGCTCTTATCTCCTCAATCACCTTGAAAATAGTGAAACATAGCTTGCAAAATACAAATACCTCGGTGCACTTGGTTTCACCGTAGCCCCACCCTGCAAGTCGATGGGTTTGGTTCCTTAGGTATGTTACATATGGAACCCTGGCTGTCTGAATCCTTATTTCTGAGACTGTCATTGGTCCACTGTGGGTCCAAGGTGGCGTTGACTTCTTTTGCTCATATGCCTTGTAGCAAATAAAAAAACACCATATGGACATGCTAAAAAGGTTAAAAACCCAATTTTCATTGCAGGAGACCTTTAATTTTGTTCTGCTTTTGAATAGATTTGTAAATAGCCTGTGCTGTTCTCTCCAAAGACTTTATTTATGAAAATCACTCGCTTGCATCAAATTCCAAGCCAGTCATAATTTATGAAGCCATCCTACTGCCAGTGGTTTGCATTGGTTTTGAGGCGGTTGTCTATAATATATCAAAAGCTAAGTACATACTAAAACAAAGTCAGTAAGGTTTCTCTTCACTTTTTTTATTTTCCCTCCCATTCATGATTGATTCTCTGTGAGGCCCAGCGGTTTTGCTCCCATTCCCTTTCTGTTTGCCAAATGACTCTGGTCTCAGATATTTGGTTCACGAGTGCTGGGATTTCCTTGTCACATGATTTATTTAGGATGTGTTAAGGCCTCTCAGTGAGCCTCACATCCCCGTCTCTGGCACTCCGTCTCACCAGACATCTTTTAGCTTCTTAAATTACTCCCTCCGTCTCTCTTTGCCGCCCCCTCTATCATCGCCCTCTTTCCTCCTCACCGCAGCGCTCTTTTGTAATTTTAAAACAAACCAATCTGAGCTGACAGCCGAGTTCAGCTCGAGTGAATGAGAGTGCTGGGCTACCTTACACTTTACCCCTTTCAGTGCTTTTTGGCTCCGTCTCGTTCCTTTGTTTGTTTGTTGCTTCCGCCGCATAACAAAAGTCTGTTCTACTTCATGACATGGCCCAGAATAATCAGGCTGAGTTTGCATGCAGTTACTGTAAACAAGACATAATTAGCTCATCTTAGCTGCTGCTCAGTGGTGATAGGGTTTCTTTTCCTTCCTGGTTTTCTGGTTCAGGGCTGCTGCTGGTCTGTGCTTCTTCATTCCTGCCCCTGGGCTGTGATGTGAACTAGCTGCTGTTGGAGACTGGGGTCCTGAGATTGCAATCAAAACAGAATGGGTCACACCCTCAGTTAGTGGCTTTGCAGAGGGATAGGCAGTGTTTGCTTGCTTGCTGTGTGTGTCGTGTTTCTGCCTAACAATCTTTTCTATTCTTAACAGCATCTGGAGGGGCCCCAATGTGAATTGTGTGGACAGCACTGGATACTCCCCTCTCCACCACGCCGCCCTTAATGGACACAGGTAGATCAGTGATGAATAACTCTGGGAACTGGGAGAAATGTCTGTGGAGGACGTTACTGCTCCTCTGTTCATACCCCGCATTAAACGAGGTCTGCCCTCACAGACAATTGTCCCTCTGGGAAGATAAAGCTATTGATTGGCTGTTTGCTGAGACCGTGCGTATTTATTAGTGTGGTTTTATACCCATGGCATTTTCTGACCTGCCATGTCCCTTCATCCGTCTGCAGCGAGGTGGTGGAGGCGCTGCTACGAAACGAGGCCTTGACCAACATCGCCGACAACAAGGGCTGCTACCCTCTCCATCTGGCTGCATGGAAGGGAGACGAACACATCGTCAAACTGCTCATTCACCAAGGACCTTCGCACCCCAAGCTCAACGAGCAGGTCTGCAGTTACTCGTGTGTGTGTGTGTGTGTGTGTGTGTGTGTGTGTGTGTGTGTGTGTGTGTGTGTGTGTGCACGCGCGCTCGTGTGTTTGCGTGTGTGTGTGTGTGTGTTTTGGTCTCTCTGTTTTGCTCTTAAGGTTCCAGTTTTACCACTGCTGATAATATCAGCGTGAAATGACGTTAGCACTAAATAGATTTGTTCCTCCAGCCGCTCAGTTTGTTAAAAGATGTGAGCACGTGTCTGCAGAACACATATCAGAACCACAGCTTTTTAGTCTCCTTTAAAGTGAAGAAAATTTAGATGATAACCCCAGAACACTTTGCTTTTCAGAACATTTGCTGACCTCTAGTAGTTTCATAATTACAGTTTTAATGGTTTAGTCTGCAGCTGTAGGAAGTTCATCATTTTTCCACTTGGTAAGGTCATTTTTAGCAACGAAATGCCACGTAGGGATATTTCAACTTCTACTTCAGCATGGCATGCTCTGTACTGTATTCAAACCAAATGAATGTCAAAAAGATTGTGAGCAGAGTTGATTAACATCAGTGCATCATGAGTCTGACTCCTACTGTGATACCTGAAGTGCTTTGATGCCATGCTAGTGTGAGAAGTGCTTGTTTGCCCTAACCATTTTAGCTGTTTTAACTCATATGTTTCATATTTTGTTTGGTTGCTTATTGCACAGTCAGCCTGCAGACCGGCACCATCTCTGGCCTGTCCTGTTTAGGGTGAGGAGAAATGAGCCATTATGAGCCCCTCAAATGTAGATTCAGCCATTTAGTTTTTATCAAACAAGATAGATCAGATTGGCAAAAGGTCTCATTTTGTGTCATTTCTCCCTGCCTGTTCATGACATCTGATTGTTCATTAACTAAACTTTTTTCTCATTTTTTGATTTAGTTTGACTCATTTGTGATCATCCTTCATTTGTTCATTGCTTGTCTGAACCAAAACCATCGGCCTATCTTCTCTTCCTCCCTCCCAGAGCTCTGTAGAGCATAAAGAGTTCAAACGCTGTGGGCCCTTTGACCCCTATATTAATGCCAAGGTGTGTACACAGTGCTGCCGAAACAACATTTCCTATTGAAGTGCCTCTTTGCTTTCCTGCTGTGTTGGCTTGCTTGTGCTCAGGTTTGGTTTGTTGCTGCTGCTTGCTGGGCCTCTCTGCTGCAGAGATACGTGGAAGCTTTTCATTTCACCGACTATCAGTAGATCCCTGTCCTGGTTTTTCACTAATTTTTCTACTCCAAGACAGAAGGTAATCTCTTACTGCTATACTGTACTAGCCTTTTGCCCCAGAAAGTTGACTAAATGCCTGCCCTCTGAGGGCCACTGTAGCTCATTTGTGAATGTGGGTGTTCATTTTTTTCTTGTGGTGTGGAAAATTGAGTGAATTTTGTTTGAAAACTTGTATAATGCGCAGCCTGAAGCAGCGCAGTTGTTGGCACCATACAGCCAGCAGTAGGAGAATATTGACTGATACAAACCACACGATCAACTGAAGCTACAGCCATAGTCTTCTGTTATATTGGCTGCTACACACTGGTGGATTGTGTATTGCTACATATTGAGCACCAAATAGATGAATTGTGTAGTGCTGCAATTAATGGTTATTTACATCAATGATAAATTAATCTTTTTTTTTAAATTCCTATATGAATTTACATGATAATAATATGACAAATGGTGAATGCAAGATACCTCAATCCTATCTGACCTATAGCTACAAAACCCAAAGTAGCAGTTTATTCTAATACACACAGGAGAAAAGTTCGGATTCTTTGGATTTGTTAAGCTGTCTCAGAACAGTTTGCTTTTCAGCACATTTGTTGACCTCTAGTTTGAGAATCACAGTTCTGATGGTTTTAGTCAGCAGCCACAGGAAGTCAGTTTATTTTTAGTTTTCACCATGCCAGCATCGTGACTCTGGGGATGGCAGAGTAACCTCCTCTGCCAGCAGTCCAACACTTTGGTCCAGACTGAAATATCTCAAAAAGTATTTCGATTGCTAGACGTTTTGTGCAGATGTTCATGGTCCCCAGAGGACGAGTCCTCCTGACTTGCACCACCATATGGTTGACAATTGTGGTTTTGAGTGAAATGTCTGGCAACTGTTGGGTGGATTGTCAGGACATTTGGTACACACATCCATGCCCCTCTCAGGATAAATTGAAATAACTTTGATCAACTTTGAACTTTTATCAAACATCATTTTTTAAACTGGCCAATATGTTGGTTAATGACTAAATATATACAAAACTAATTAAAGTCCTACCAGCTGTTCTTCGTGTTTACAAAGTTATTTAGCGAATTTTAGCACGCTAACATGCTAAACTAAGATGGTGAACACAGTGAATATTATGTGCTAACATTAGCATTTTAGCATAGTAACATTGGACACATGATAGCATGCTGGCATTAGCATTCAGCTCAAATGCAAAATGCAAAAGATTGATTAAATAATATTAGTGCTGCTGTATCACTTCAAAGATCAATAAAATAACAAGTTCAAGATGAAACAAAATAAAAAATATAACTAAGATAAGAAGAATCAGAAAGAGGGAGCAAAAATGAAACAAAGTTTTTTTCTCACCCTGTTTCTTCTATAGAACAGGGCTCATGACAAGCTTCTCAGCAGCTGGGGACAGACCAGAGAACTTTCACTCTTTATCTCTGGTTTATGTGACTCATCTGGAGTACATCCAGTATTCCATCAGGCTCCTTTATATTTCAGTTTGAGCACCACCCTCATTGCATTCAGCCGCCCAGGGAAGCCCCGGCCTGTCTGCGTGAGGAGGATGGCTGCTCAGCAGACACCACGGAGCTGACAGCACCTCCGACGGTGTCGCCTCTCACAGTTTGAGCAGCGAGCAGTGCGAACGTGACGGTCGCTCCATGGTTGCATTTTCAGCAGGCAGAGCTGGAAACCCACCCAGGCCTGTAGATAAAGCTGCACACTATTTTTGAACATTGTCACATTTCCCCTGGACTAATCTTCTTAGTGTTTGGATGGGATAGCTGGCTTTCTTTAATGCTGCTGTATATTGGAGTGTGAATTTTCCTGCGGTGGTTGTCTTACTTTTTCCATTTGTGGATGGATTTGACATCAAGTCTTGTGGTCTGCTGAGATTATGGATGATGTCTTAATGTAAACACTTTTAGGATAGTTTCGGACCGCTACCTGGTCACGAGCCTGAATAATTGAAGCCTTGTTATGAATAAATCAGACACATGGACGCGGTGTGGATGCTCAGGCCCCGGCTGTGGTCATGGTTGATGGCATCGTGTGACTGGGTGGCGGGGGGGTGCGTCCTGCCTCCCCTCTCATCACACTCCAGGACCAGAGAACCATCTCATGAGGAGGAGGATGGGAGGTTTTCAGTGTACCAGTCTCTTTGCATCAGCATCAAAGAGAGATTTCCATGCCATGCTTGTCTGTGTGAGTGTGTAAATGGGTGTATTTGCCCCTCCTCCTCCTCCTCTCCCCACCTCCCAGTTTGAGCATGAAAGCTTGCGTTGCTGAGGAGAGGAAGGGGTGGGACGTTGTCATGGTAACCGTGTCACGGCTTATCGGTCGTACAGCAGCAGCGGTGGTGAGTGACCCAGTGGAGAGACGTGGCGCCTGTGCCGAGCCAGACATGAAGGTGTGTGATGGTGCTTTAAAGGGGGTCTGGGACTCGTGAATGATCAGGGCCTCAGTGGCCCCTTTCAGGGACACTTGGGGAATCAGCCTGGACTGAGTCCAGTTCTCTGTCATCCTGGTCCAGGAGGCTAGCCAGACTAATGTTTATTCATTATACTTCTGTGCTCTCTGGGCTGAAAGTGTCCTGAGTGGGTTGGCTGCTTTGATGTTTCATGCCTCAGTGTGGCAGCGCCAGCCGCTAACCACAGGACCTGACCCGGACTGACCCCGCCATCTGAATATTGGGGTTACACTGGTTCAGTGCCTGCAGGTCTAGAAATTTACAGATTAGTTCATTAACTGATTAGATGAAAAACAAAATTAATCAGCAATTAATGATCGTTTTCTTTTTGCTTGATTAATTGATTGTTTGTTTGTTTGTTTTGTCTAGAAAATGGCAGAAAATGGCAATAAAAAACTAATTGCTCATTTTATGAACAGCTGTAAAAAAAAAAACAAAAAAAACCCGAGCTATCAATTTCCTATCAGATGAGACAAAAAACCCTCACATTTGGGAACCTTGAACCAGAGAATGTTTATTTGCTTGAAAAATTCTCATCAATCAGTGAAAATAGTTGCAGATTAATTTTCTTCTGTTCAACTAATTGATTAATTAACTGACCAGTTGTTTCAGCTCTTAATGTATTCATTGTTAAAGTGGTTTGACATTCCACAGAAGATTTTCTGCATCTTTCTGTTACACATAATTGCAAATTCTCTGGGTGTTGAACTTAAGCAAGACATTTAAAGACGATGAGCAGAGGAAATAATCTGTAGATCAATTATAATTGTATTTGTTTTGAAGAGGGAAGGATGGCATATGGCTCATCTCATCATTACTATCATCCGTTATCATTATTAATACAAACTGTGTAGGAACTATGGCTTCAGTAGAGACCATTTTAATGAATGTTTTCATTGACCTCCTTTTTATTAATTACCATACATTCTGTGTATTACTCTATAATAGGATATAGCCTCTGGTCTGCCCGGACTCCTATCACCCTACCTCTCACCCAGGATTCATCTTCATATATAGGTCACATGTCTAATACGATATCTGTTGAGATGAGCTTCTCTGACCCAGGTTCAGATGTCTGGTCGCTCTGCTATTAACATGAACTCAAACAACATCTGCACTGTACGCTACCCTGGACATATTCAAACGGAATAAAACTGATGCTCAAGAGATGTCAAACAAGTGACATTTAATAAAAAAGGGGAAATATTTTGCCTTTGGACAGATATATGCTCACATTCAGACTGGAAATGGATGATATGGCTTTCGGTCAGGCTTGGTTTGCCGTATCTCAGAGGGCTGACAGAGGGAAAGTTTCTGATGGCAGCCGCAGAAGTCGTTTCTTCAGACTTGGTCACCTCATTATCAGTGGAGCAGAGTTTCCCCTCCTTCCTCGAGGCACAGCGATGCAGTCTGCCAGTGCTCTCATTTATCCCCTCTGTCTGTCACATCAGTGTCCAGCTCGTCCCTCAACAACACATCACGCCCCCCTCCCTTTACCTTCTGCTCCCCGCTCGTCCTCCAGGACTTGTTCTCGTCTCTGTCGTGCCAAGAAATGGTTGAATCGCGTTTGACGAGCCCTCGAGGGGGCGTGTTGTTATTTAACGCAGGGATCAGGATTTCTCCTTTGTCATGCATTCGCATTTGCAAATTTCAGGGAGTGTCTTCTACGACACTTGGAGCCATTTGTTCCCGGAGGAGGAGAGTTTCAGACATAGGTATCTACCATCTTTAAGGCTTTTAGCTTAGCTGTGTTTGGAAAGTGTGTCCCATTTAATCAAGTGGGATATGAAGGAGAAAGCTAATCTTTCCTGTAAAAGGCAGAAAAAGTGAACAGAGAATTACAATCTATGGCAGGAAGCCAGTTAGACATTCATCTCGTTATGGGACTGCGAGGCCTGTTTACTCTGGAATGCTCGACAGTGTCCAAATAAAAATCCAATATCAGAGTCAGCCTTTATATTATCGTTGCTGTGCATTTAAAGGAAAGAACACTTTGGGAAATCAGATGAGTATTTACACGGATATTGACAAGTGGAGAAAAATACCAGGGCTGCAATTAGTCGATTAGTTTTTTTCGATTACAAAAACTCCGCCAACTTCCACAATTTCAGAGAGCACAAAGCGATGTCCTTCAGATCGCCTGTTTTGTCTGACCAACACTTCTAAACTCAAAGATTCTCCATTTAAAATAATGTTAAAAAAAAGAGAAAAGCAGCAATTGTTTAGCACTTCTGCTTGATAAACAACAAGCGATTAAATTATTAGAAAAGTTGTTAATTAATTTTCTGTCAGTTCACTAATCTGTTAACTGACTGCAGTCAGCACTAGGAAATACAAAAGGATGCATAAAACTGGTCACACCTTATCTTAACTCCCCTATTTAGCATTTATAGGCCTAATAACATTTAAACACCTAATACATGTTTATAACACAATATAATGTAGTAGGAAGCAGAGATAGATGATTATTAATGTATTTCACAGCAACTGTAAGTGCTATGGGCACCCATTATCAGAGGTTAGTATGAAAACAGATAATAACAATATAGCAAAACGCAGTTGTAATTATAAATATTCTTCATTGGAGAAGTTATAATTATTGACAGTGTACATTAATAAACATTTAAAATGTCCTTACATCTGCTACACCTATTATTGTATAGTGCATTACAGACCATTACCATTACCACCGAGACTGTGCAACTGACAGCTGGATGATAAATAATAAAATATTAGTTTAATACTCATGCAAACTGAAATTGCTGAGGACACCCATGTGTGTGTGTGTGTGTGAGAGAGAGATCCATGGTTTGTATGAATGTGCAAAAACTAGCAGGGATTCAGATTGTGACAGTGGAGGCAGGCGTGCGGTGAGCATGGGCAGCCCTTTGGCACACTAGCTGCAACAGCTGCTCAGCCCACCCCTCCACCACCACCACCACCCACCCCTACTACTACCACTACCAGGGGCCAGGGTGACGTAACCGCTGCCTCGCTGCGCCGCCAGCCAGAAGGTCACATGACCGAGGTTGCTAGTCAAACCGCGTTACCGTCTCCCAGCCCAAGGTTGTGAGAATCATACCATCATCCGTTCTCTCTGTCAACCACCAGAATATTCTACAGCGTGAAACCCGATGGAGTGAAATCTCCAGATGTTTCTGGTTATGGCGGGTTTATCAATCAGCAGCAGACCCCGCGGAGATCTGAATCTCCTCTTGTTTGACATGCACTGAGATCTAAATCAGGATGAGGTTTTATGCCGTCTGCAGCACAGTAAAAACAGGATTTTCATAAAAACATGTACTGTCCAGGAAGTCTTGGCCGTGCCGTATGAATTCTAATCTCTCTGCCCGTGTGGCTGCGAGTCAGTGGTGCCATTTTGTGTAATAGCCTTCAGAGCTCTGTCTTGTTAGTACATGATTGTTTGACTGCTCATGTGGGCTATGGCAGTACAGTGGAGATAAGGCTGATCCTGCTCTTGTATAGAGTGAGATTTCCTGCTGAAAGTCACCGAGTCCTTCTTGCATAAGAAAATAAAAGCGTTGCACTGAACAATGTTCTGAAATGGGAATTTTATTTTGCTGCGGGGGCGATTGGTCTGCTAAAATTAGTTTCAAATGAGGCTACCCATTTTTAGTTCCCCTTGTGCCGTGTTTACTCTCTTTTAATCACCTTAATCACAGAATGTTTTTGGCTCATAGTCTTGTATGTAGATAACAAACCGTGCGACTCCTGTGCCTTGAAGCTTGTTTTTCAAGTTGCTGTTTTTCAAGTGTGGCTTCTAAATCCATAAGCGTGATTTTTCCATGAGTTTCAATGAGCAGAAATGTTTCTGATCTCTCTCTCTCTGTGTAAGCAATGCACAGAAGATTTTGCATGGTTATCAGTGCTGCTCACATATGCAGATAAAACAAGATTTGTATGGGCTTATCTAGTATGCACATAGATATTGTATATTGCACAGGGCAATTTGAAAATACATCTTTATTTTCCTGTCGCCCACAGGAACACCGCACTAAAAGTCCATAATCTACATAATAATCCAAAGATTGACTTTTATACCCACTAGTTGAGCAGATTCTGTTTTATTTAAAAACTAAAAGGCCAAACCACAGTCAAAACACTAGAGCTGGAGGTGGTTTGGGGGGGACGTTCCTGCAGTGGAAGACCCCCCCATGTGAATAATATGTGTAGCATAGTTTGCATCAAAGGCGGCAGGGCTCGATGTCTCATAGCTGCTTGTGTCCTATCAGTGAGTCAAGTGGCTGCTCGGCCATGTTTAATGCGATCAGATGCTGCCTGATGCAGAGCTATAGAGCACTGACCACCGCGCTGTCAGGGGAGACACTCGGTCTTAACGTGATCATAAGCACTGAGGTATCAGTGCACGAGGAGTCTTTTTGTTGCACTCCTGTTTTGTACCGTAAGAAAAGGCTTCAGGTCTTAGTAACACACACATTTATAAAATTGTCCTGTTGTTGCACTCAGTTGTTTTGAATGCTTTGTGTAAATCACTGTATGCTAGATTTATTTGGATTAGCACTGAAGCAGCAGACCTGCATGTTTGAGTGAGTGAATCATGCTGATGTAATCACAGCATGTATGTTTGCCCGCTGAAGTCATCTAAATACTCAGAGTAAATCTCTCTAAAAAGCTGCGTCAAATGCTCGACAGCGCGTCACAGATGGAAGGCGGCGTGCTCTTTTTGTGCACGGTCCGGCCGTTTCTCTGCGAGTACATGTGAATTTGTTTTGAGCCGAAGAGAATATAGTTGAAAGGAGGAACAAGTGCACAAATCCAACCGATGAAACCACCCAGGCAGTGAAAACTGAGGTCACTGTGGTTTACCTCTCAGAGAAAGGCTGTTCCAAACACTTTTTTTTCATTTGTTTTGTTCAGTTAAGACAAGAGTGTGTTTTTTTCCCAGCCTGCCTCTGTGCTCCCTCTTTTGATAGGCAGGTGTCGTTTTGTTTCTTTAAGCTCCACCTCTCTCTCTCTCCCTCACTCTCTCTCTCTCTCATTCTCTCTCTCTGCTCAAGCTGTGACCTGCTTTGCCTGTATAGCACAATACTTACTCTCTCTTTTTGTCCCAATCCCACTCTCTCCCTCACACAATGAAGGAGATACCTGCTGATCCCATCTGGCGCCGGGTCTTTGGGAGAGCGTCATTGACGGGGGCGACTGACACCTGTCTAAAAACTGCCCCGTTGCCCCCTCTGCACGATATGCCATCTTCAGTGGCACAGTTGGCAAGTTCCTTTGGGAGTCACCCAAACGGGCACCGTGCATGTCCATGTGGGGGCTTCTCACGGCAGCTGTCAGCCCTTTGTAGGTGGCTCTGTGTGTCTGGAATGACTGCCTCTCGGAGCATGTGGTTCCACAATAGCTGGCGTTATCTGCCACACCCATCTATGCACAATATGTGAATAGAGCCAAAGCACTTACTGGAGGCTTATACTGGCTTTTTTTTGTGAAGAATCACATGCTTGCAGTTCTGTCACACCTTGAGAGATTGGGAGCAGAGATTGCAATGCTCTTGTCTGCCCTGCCACACTCGCATGATGTTTGTAATATTCTTTTCTGTACTGCTGCTACTAATAATACTTTTGCGTTCATGCAAGAAATGCAGCTCAAAGTGCTTTACAAGACAGAAATCACAGGCTTTACATAAAAAAGACAGACTGAACATAAAAACAGGGATAGAAAATTAATAGAAAATAAGGTGGAAAATGAAACTCACCTGATAATGATAGATAAAATAACATAAAGTTGCAGAAAAATGAGAATAAAATGCTATAATTAACATAAAATAAGACCCACTTGATAATAATAGTAAAAATAAGATAAAAATAAGGAAGAAAATAGAATACAGAGAATGTGTAACATAAGATTGAAAATAAAGCCCACTGAATACTAATATACAGTTAAAAACAGAGTATGTAAAATGCATAATATCAATAAAGTACAACATTTTAAAACAAGTGCAGCAGTGCATGCGTAAGTGCAAGGCAAAGCACACAGAAGAGTTTCAGGACTACTCTTCTCCCATTTCTACACACATCTGAGCAGCATAGCCTAATTATGACTGTCCATGTTGTCATTGTGTGTTAGTTGTTTGAATTGAGAGAAAAGAGAGAATTCCCACGCCATCATCTCAGCTCAGCTCCTGGATTACAAGGTTTGCCCCCTGCTGGCCGCTCACGATAGAGGCCGTCAACGCTGGAGGTTCTCCGCTCTATTAGACATCGATCTCGTTGCTGCGTGCGAGTCGTTGGATCCGATAACCACTACTTACTGAGTTAACGTAGTAATTACAGATTTTAATTGCTGTTTGTCTGCCTGCCTGCCAGCTTGTTGTTCTACAATGAAGATCTTTGAAAACACGTGGCCAAATGATAGGTTGCAAAGATGAGATCATTTTCACTTTTGCACAGACTGAACTACCTCGATGTGAACATTTTTAACATGAAGGACCCTGGTCCATTAATGGCTGTTGATGGAATTTTTATTCTCCTGAAAATACTGTTTTTGCTTCTCGTCACCATCATGTACTCCATCAATCTCGGCTTCCTTAGAAACACTGAAGTTAAAATGCAGAGCATGTGGAAATGCAGCACTCATCTCTTCCCCTTGATGGTCTAATGTATAAAACTTTCTTCATTGTTGCCTCTGATGTGTGGACAGAAACAGCAGTTTTGTCCCTGCAGGACAAAACTCACAGTCCAGGCCTCACTCATTGTTACTATACGATGTCAGTGACGTTCTGATCTCTTGCTAATTCCCCACCTGTCTCGGTGCTTCTGCCCCTCTGCTAGAGCCCTGCTGCCCCTGGCACTCGGTGCCACCCCCAGCACCTGTCCTCATTAGTCCATGTTGTTCTGCCAGTCAGGCATGTCCCCTCCCCACTCTGCCTGATATTTCCCCCCAGGCCCACACTATGTGCTTCATCGCAGTTGGTGCTTTTTCATGACCTTTTAATCTGCTAATGTGGCGGGCTCTATGCACTGATTGGTTTAACCTCATGATGACTCCACTGAGTCACCTCTTCTTACTCATTAACAACCATGACTCAGCCCTTCTCTGCCAGTCTTCTTTATTACATCTACCTGTCAATTTGATGTGTCGTGTATGTCTGTGTTGCCGTTTCCCTGTGCTGCCTCTCACCCGTTCGCCAACCCTCAACAGAACAATGACAACGAGACGCCGCTGCACTGCGCTGCCCAGTATGGCCACTCCCGGGTGGTGCGGCTGCTGCTGGAGGAGCTGACAGACCCCACCATGAGGAACAACAAGTTCGAGACTCCGCTGGACCTGGCTGCGCTATACGGCCGCCTGGAGGTGGTCAAACTGCTGCTCAGTGCCCACCCCAACCTGCTCAGCTGCAACACCAAGAAACACACCCCGCTGCACCTTGCCTCCCGGAACGGACACCTGTCTGTGGTGGAGGTGCTGCTTGACGCTGGCATGGACATCAACTACGAGGTGTGTTTTTCGTCTGTATGTGTATGTGTGAACTTTAAAGCTTCAGTTTGCAAGGCTTTCTTAAAGTGCTGTCATGGCCCAAATCATGTTGGGCAACTTAATCTGTTCTTGCAGCACTTCCTCTCGCCACTTCCTACTAAAGCTATGAGATTAAATGTAAAACTCTTAAGCTGTGTTTGCAAAGGAACTGCTGTGCTATCAAAGCAGAGCTGGCCTTGCTCCCCCTGGTGGGCCCTGAGGCAGTGACTCTGTACCAAACCGTGCCATCCATCTGTCTGGAGATGCTTTCCCCTTCACTCTGTCCTCCTTTCCTCTGAATCTAGGATGTGGAGTCTGTCCAGTGTCCTTCAGGCCTCGCATCCTGCAGGTCTCAATTAGCATGGCCCTGTGAGCTGGAAAATGCTTTGATTCCTCAACCACATAATTGTCAGTAGAGAAGTGGACGGGGTGGTGGGCATAAATCCGCCAGTCACCATACACTGTTTACTTACTGAAATGTGGGTGCTGGAACTGCACTGCTGCAGGTTCAACGCAGTCCGATTCATCTGGTAATAGTCTCAACTTTCTCCGTGCCTCCGGCTCTTTATGCTTCTGGTTTCATTTTCTGCTCAGACGGAGAAAGGCAGCGCCCTCCACGAAGCAGCCTTGTTCGGGAAGACGGATGTGGTACAGAAACTTCTTAGTGCAGGTCAGACTTTAGTGCCATGTGAGCAGTGTTTTAATCACTCCTTCCATGAGCAAAAATCCACACCTAACCTTTGACTGTTGTCTGACGTTCGCCAGGTATCGACGTGAACATCGTCGACCAGAAGGGCCTGACGGCGCTGGACACCATCAAGGACCTGGAGAAACTGAAGAAACGAGAGAAAAAGAAAAAGAAAAGGTAGAAGGGCTGTTGTAGACATGCTTTGATGTTGTTGGCTGTTTTTCATTGGCCGTGTTGTTGCACGTGTGCATCCGTCTGAGTACGTTTCAAACTGGATTTGCACTTATTTTGTCTCTTCACCCAGACGTCTGTTTGACTTGTTAAGCATTTTAATAAGAAATATGACGACAGTTCTGCACTTTGAAACATACACGTTTAAAGGCTTGTGGATATTTAAGGCATTATTTGTGAACTGAGACATTGCAGCTAAGAGATGCTTAAATAATTTCTGTGCTCTTTTATTGACTTCATTTATGAAGCAATTAATAACACACAAATTTAATGTTTGTGATGCAGATTAATATTGTGACATTATTCCAGTGCTGATAAACAAAAAAGGAGTGTTTCCTGATGAGAAATGATCAGCATTAGAGGCTGATCCGAGGCTCCAGGTTGAAAATGATCAGAGTCGAGCTTTGGGGCACTTTGAGGGGGAGAAAAGGTGGGATTTCCAGTCCAGAGCTTCCTCTGACCATTCTTCCCTCCATTCTTCCTTCCTTCGTTCATCTCTTGCTTCCTTCTCTCGTTTGACCCTTCACCCCTCCCTGAAGACTCCAGCAGCTGTTGGAGGAGAGAGAGAGGGAGGAAAGGGAGGAGGTGGTGGAAGAGGTTGAGGACGCCAGGTTTGTCAGAGCTTCCACCCTCCTGTTGCCATTCCCGTCCTTTGCTTCCCCTAATTCAGCATTTAATTTGACTTTTTATTTATTTTGGGCAGGTATTTCCCCACCGAGATGAGACTTGCTGCAATAGAAGCACTTCCATTCCATAAAACCTGTTTCTTTACTTTATAATGAGCCTTGATCTCTGTTCAGACCTCCCGTGTGAACCCCTCAGCTCATTCATTGACCATCACGCTACATCCTCGCTTTCTCTTGCATCTTTTTTCTGCTTTTACTGACTTTGTTACGGATATTAAAGACAACCTGGAACTAGAAAGAGTCCATTATGAGAGATTGCTTGCTTTTATTAAAACGTTTCTCCATCCAGATGTTTAGTGTTGTAAGTTTAAAACTGCCTAAAATGTGTTGAAAGTGCCTTAAGGTTGAGCGCACATGCAGACTGTATCTTCTGACAATTATGGTTTTAATCAGCCTCAAATGGATTAAAACTTTGGATCATAAAATCCTCTTTTTGCTTTCTTTTTTTTCTGCTAACCCTCTGTGTTTGGATAAAACATTTATCCAACAGATTTGCTTCATGGAGTTTGCAAATTATTTTTTTTTGCTGCATTTTCCTTCCATGTTTTTTTTTCTCTTTTGTTGGTTTTGTTCTGACTCTAATGAGACGCCTCCCTCCTTTTGTTTAAAACGAAAAGTACGCTGTCTTTTCCACAAACGAGCTCGTGAAAACGGAGCAGCGTCATCTCTGCACGTGCAAACAAATCATTTTCTCATAAAAAACCATGTTTAGAAATATACCACAGTAAATTAAGTCCCTCACAGTTGCAGCTTTGATGCTACACAGCAGCAGAAGCTTGTTTGCTAAAAAGACAGTGTGATTCCTTGATAGAGATGAAACGGTGTCTTTATTACCTGCAGATGGTTTGTTAGAAATATGCTTCTTGGTTACATGTGTGTTACAGTACCTGTGGAGGTGAAGCATTGGTGGCTCAGTCACAGAGGATAAATGGTGACTTTGATTCTTAACCGTGTCTCAATGTTTCAGTGCCAACAAGGAGGAAGTTCCGGACAACGAGCAAGAAAAGGGCACCGAGAAGGAAATGACGGAGTGTGTCAACGAGGACGCAGAGATGGTGCGACTGAAAGCCTCTTTCATCTTCGCCGAGTCCATCTGAGTGCCTTCAGGTGTTAAATTATTACTGTTTTATCTCATAGGAGGTCCAGGAAGGCAGCGACCACGAGGAAGGAGAAGAGGAGGAAGAGGAGGAGGAAGAGGAGATGGATGTGGAGGAGAGCTCGGATGATTCTGACTCGGAGTCGGATGAGAAAGGTATGAGGGATGGTCTCTTATTCTCCACAAGGGGGAGCTGTTCAATCAGTTTTACATAAACCAACCAGCGTCATATGAAACACACAAGTAAAAATCTGAATACTACACTGTAGAAATACTGTGATACAAGTAAAAGTCCTGCACTAAGAATTTGACTGGAAAGTAACGCAAAAATATGTGAGTCCAATCAGGAAAATGTACTTAAAGTATTCAAAGTAAATGTACTCAGTGTAGAAAAATGTACCCTGTGACTGTGCTGTTATATTTCACATCATTAGATCCTTATTATAAACGATATCATTAGATTATAATGAGTCATGCATGAATGTAAAAGCAGGATTTTATTGTTATAGTTTATTGAGGTCCTTTATAACTATTTTCTACAGGACTGCAACTTATTTTCATTAAGATTACTCTGCTGATTATTGCTTAAAATTATTGAAGTTGAATTAAAATAATTAAAAAGAAAAGCAACATATGCATAAAATGTTTTTACATGTATATACTGTTGGGTAAACATCATATTTTACAGGTTAAACATATG
>JAPZEA010000002.1:22118595-22129910 GCA_029783685.1 Heniochus monoceros | reverse complement strand
CTATATAATAAGCACAGTTTCAAGGTGGACACCCAAGATTAGTGTCACCAATTCAGTATCTGACCAAATGTGAAATCCAAGTGGATGTTTGTGCCAAATTTAAAGATATGCCCTCAAGGTGTTCCTGAGATATCACACCCACAGGAATTGGACGTATGAATGTATGGACAACCTGAAAACATAATTAAACAATAGAGAGGGAAAAAAAGCATTTGCAAGGCCCTACACAAGTGAATATCCTGTGGGCTGGCCCCGCTACTACACCTCTGTAATAAATACAAAACAAAAAAAAACTATTAATCATTTGACCATTTAGAGGCACGTAGAGGCAAACTTATCATCTAGCATGTAAGGCTTCCTATATGGCTCGGCATCTAGAGGGCCTTTTATCATCTGTCATGGGGGCATCCAAGAGGGCACTTTTACAGCATTGATTTTCAACGTGGGCCAGGGAGATGACCCCTGAGTACCCCAGTGCCTGCCATTAACTTAAATATACAGGTACCTTCTCCTGACAGTTCATGTTACCTATAATCTCAATCAAAAATCTTAGTATAGCACCACTGCATAGCAAATAGGTCAGGCTGAAAATAATGTTTAGTAACAATAAATTATGGTAACAGCAAATGGGCATTGTGTGACGTCCAATATAGGCTTTTAATGTATGAAATTTAATGCATTTAGACATAGAAGCAATAATACATAACACTGGTATAACTGGTATAGAATTGCAATTTATCATATGTATATCTTTAATGATGAGCTAATGATGATAAACATAATGAGTTTATGTACACCAAAAGGTTTAACATCAGGCATATTTGGGCTCTTAGCACTGTAGAGTTAGTTTATTGTTATTTCGGTGTCATGCCAACTGTTTGGCCCACCCTACATGGGATTACAAGACACTGCTGTATTCCAAAAACATACATCTTTAATTTATATCACACTACTTTTAGTTTTTCAGTATAAAAAAATGTGGTTAATCCTGCCACATCCTATTTTTTTCTTTCTTTTTAGATGTATCTATCAACTTAAGGTCATTCTATTCAGTGATAAGAGACACAATTAAACCTGTCAGGAAAAAAAAGAGCTGAAGAAGAATATCTAACATATTTTTGTTTCTTGTACATTCACTACATCCACAGTGGATTATTCTAAATCCAAATTATTTGAGCTGCACTTCAACAAAACAACAATCAGTACATCTCTCAAGATAACTTGAGGTAGCAACTCCCTGCTTTGAGTGATCACTGCATATGGACTGTAGTCTCTCACATTTCTTTCAAACCCCCAAAAAACATGATCATGTTGCAGCATTTGTGCGACTGCTCACATCCTAAAACAGCATTTTATGTAATCTACAATACAGAGATACTCAAAGCAACATTATTACAGACTGAGCCAGTTATCATTTGAAACGCGCCGTGAAACTTAAGTTAAATCAAACGACACACATTGATGCGCTCTGCTGTATGGAGTCAAACTTTTAAGATCTACTGTTCACAGCAGCCTAGCTATGATTATGTGGAAAATGTCTTACTTTTCTCTTCTATTCTTTGACTCATCGATTCAGAGGAATGCTGTTGTTTCTCAGCTCTGCATCCCTGTTGCTGTATGAATATTCTGTCAAGGACTTTGACTGATAAAGACAAAAGTCCTTTAATACCAACACTGAAGCAAATTTTTTCTACATCTCGTGTGTTACACATTTTTGTATTCCAGAATTGTACTGTATAAGAAAAACTGTGGTTTGTATATTTGATGGATTCTTAATGGATTGATAATAGATTTGGATGGTATTTAATGGCAAGTATTTCCTCCCTTTTCAGCTGATAGTCAGAGGCTATCTTCAGCAGCTCTGCCTCACCTTGTCCTCACTGGTACTCACTGGTGTTGGAGCTGTAGCTGTAGCCTGTAGTGGTGGGTGGCGGTGAGTCGGAGTCCACAGAGGCCGTATCTTCATCCTGGGAGCAGCCCGCCTGGATGGCCCGCAGGTAGCTGTGGCTGCGCGACCGGAAGCACGTGGGCGCAGGCAGATCCAGAGCCTCCACTGCCTGCGATTCGCCCTCACAGTAGGGTACCGAGTGTCCAAAGCCCTGCCCGCATACCTGAAAGAACGTGTGCAGACTCACACGCTGATGGCAGAGGTCAGACTGTGAAACATGCATTTACTAAGCCTATACCAGGTGGTGGAAAAGTAAGCCAATGCAATGATATAATAATACTCAATTACACATGAGTATTATCAGAAAAATGTAATTTAAATATCAGAAGTAAAGCACTCATTCTACAGAAGTATGGCCGTGCAAATTACATATTTTTATATAACCCTGATTTGAAAAAAGTTGGGATGCTGTGTAAAACGTAAATAAAGAAAGAGTGCGATCATTTGCAAACAAACTGTGTTTACTGCCAACAGTTTCATGAGGTGTTGCTGAGTCTGTGTAGTAATCTCCTTTATACAATCTTGTGGTGAACCTCGCTCCATCCTTGCTTGTGAACTACTGAGCCTTTTGAGGATGCCCCTGTTTGAAACATGTTTGAAACATGTTGCTGGCATCAAATTCAGAATAAGCATATATTTACAAAAATCAATGATGTTGATGAGTTAAACATTTAATATATTGTCTTTGTACTGTTTTCAATTGAGTATATGTGAAAAAGGATTAGCAAATGATCACATTCTGTTTTATTTCTGGATTACACAGCGTCCCAACTTGTTTGGAATTGGGGATGTATATGACATTATTAGATTGTTAATGCTGATGTGTGTAAGCAGCATTTTACTGTTGTATGGCGGAGGCGAATCTGGTTTTAAATATTGTATATAAAGTTAGGTAGTTAATCGCTGTAGTTTGCAGCCTCTGGATTGGGTCCCTCTAAAGCAGTCACATGGTGGCGGGGGGGATTGAGACATGCTTAACAGGGCAGGAAAGCTCTGCTACACATATTTATAGTCATTTTCTATCATCTTTGTTTAGATTGTGAAATATTAGATCTTTTTTCCTCTTTGGGCCTCAAACAGTTACTTATACAAAGCCATCTGAGAAGTTGTTGAAATTGCAAACATAGATATCTGAAACGGGGAGACACCAAAGAGACACTGCTGTTTTGTAAAGATTTGAAAATGGTTTGGAACCATTAGTTTAACCTTTAACACTAGATCATATCTTATAAGATTATTATTTGCTAATTTATGTAATATCTATTCTGAGAAGTAACATAGTAACTATAGCTGTTAGATAAATGTAGTAGAGTATGAAGGACAATCCCCCTGAACTGGTGTAGAAGTATAAACTACTTCCTTGAATACTCAACATATGTAAGGTATTCAAAGTTGCACTCAGGTACAGTTTGGAGGTACTTGTACTTAACTTGAATAAATGTACTTAGTTACCACGTTGGAATTTCAAGAATTAGTTAAAAAGTCTTGGTAAAATCCAATGATGTTTTGTTTTTTAGAGTTAAACTGAGTAAAAAAAAATCAACACATATAAGCAAATACAAGGATGACTGTTTTGTTCTTGGTGCAGAGACAGAAAAATATTTTTTGCAGCATTGTACGAGTTACTGAAAATAGCTTTGCTTCAGTATTTCTTTGCTGCGTGGATCTGTGTTGTCACTGTATGATGGGACTAAGCGCTGACACCCTGCACCATCTGAAATGTTTGATCAAGCGACATAAAAAGAAGCAGAAACAACCAGCCGTAATATTTTATGTCTGGCATTTCAGCAGCAAACATGAACGTGTCGTGGGTGGCGCACAAACATGAATAATAACCCTTCAAAATCCACGCACCCAAATGTTTTGTTTGAGTCTATGTTTGATTGACTTCACTGTTATCTTAAAAGAAATTGAATCTCTCAGTCACGTACAAGCAGAGGCTGATACCGCTGCTTCTTTATGATGGGATGTTTGCATTAGTCTAGTGTGTGATTCTGCATCCCACTCCAATCCTGCTGATGAAGATATACAGCAGGGCTCCCACAGGTTTATACCGAGGCATATGTCCCACTTTGACATTCTGCAAACACACTCAAGCATCTCTTCTCTTCCAGCAGCTTGTTCCCGGCTGGCTTATTCATATACCATCTCAGCAGTGTCAGCAGACATTATGTAAACTTAAATATTCTCTCACGGTAGCTTCAAACGTGGAGAGCTGTGTTAATATCTTTTTTAACTGCCTGGTGATTTTTACATTTACTCTTTTTTTTTAAAGTCATTGGAGTCCATCCACAATGATCTAATTAGCTGCTTAGTTTTCTAATGTATGTTTATATTATACCCAGAAAAAATACGTTAAGTATTGCTATCTTCGAAATGTTTGTTGGGCATAAATCTAATCTACACCTGAGTTAAACAGACACGCATAATGAAATGCCAGCCGAGTAATAATAATAATATGACAAGCTACAACAAGCTAGCAACACATTTGATAAGATAATAGACATACCTGACTGCCCGAGCCTCTGCCCAGTGTGCCAGAGCATTGGCTGAAATCATTGTTCCTGTGGCGTGGAGGGGCCTCCAGCGGGCTCACCAGGCAGTCTAAGTTATCAAGGCTCCGATTAGTCGACAGCTCTTTCAGGGACGGCAGGGAGCTGCGGGAGTGAACGTAATAATCAACCTCTTGGAAGTCAAAGACCGGAATAAGTGAGGGCTGTGTTTAATTGATGATATCCAGGAGAAACTTTAAATCGCACCCCGAAAAGTTCCCCCGGGTGTGTTAAAATTAAAGATTATTGAGTGAATAGTGATATGTGCTAGGGCTTAAAATAGCAGCGCAGAGGAAACAGTGGTTTATGAGTAAAAGGGTTCATTTGCAAAAACAGATATCTCAGTTTTGATTTATTTTCCTAAATCAAGATTTTTTTTTGCATGCTAGGGAATGTAAATCAAACTGGTGTTTCAATAAAATATCTAAAAAAATGTTTATTTGCCTGTAAATTGTGCAGTAAAAGGAATATCAGTCAAACCGGTTTTGAACTATGATTTCATAAATTGGCCTTCTTATTGATCGATGACATTTCTGAGAAGTTTCCTCTGTTCTGGCTCGTCCTTTCGGCGCCTGGTGTTAGTGAAAATGTGTGTGCACTAAGCAGCAGGGTGTGGTGGAGTGATTTTCATGGAAGATTTGCATGTTATGAAATCAGGGCTTGAGGAAGCGGGCAAGAGTAACGTACTGACACACCACTCAGGGGGTAACCTGTGAGGTAAGAGATGGAACAGGGGGCAGAGAGGAAGAGTACTGGGAGGGTTAGGCAAAAATAGGTGGTGGATAGTGGCAGCAGGGCAAGTGAGGGTGGGTGGAGGGCCACATCGCCTGCCTAAGGATGACACTGACCTCAGATGCTGCATAGAGCATGCACTCTGTAGTGGCGACCACAGATAGTCCTCCCGCATGAGAGCGTAGCAACGAGGCCTGTCAGTGTGGATGTAGGGGTGAAACACATGGCAAAATTTCATCTCCTACTGCTTTCGTCCCAAATAAAGATACTGTATGTCATTTCTGGTCCCCTCGTTTTGACTAAGTGCTGCTGCACATCCAGACAATCATTTATGACAAGATGCTGCCACCTGCTGACTACCATTGGGGACATAAGAAAAATGTATCCTCCCACAATTTTAACATAAATAGCCCCATCTGTGCCTATTTCTGTTTTAATGATTGTAAAGTAAAAGGGCACAAACACAACTAAAACAATGAGAATGATAATCAAGGTCATAATTCCAGTGTGAAGAATTGTCTGTGCTGTGGGACTCACTTGCGTGGAGGTGGAGGCGGCTGCTGCTCACTCAGAGAGTGCTGGGTGGCCTTCAGGTAGCTATGGCGACGGGCAGTGGATTTGGGGGAAGGTTTGGGGCTTCCCTCCGAGTCCTCGCTGTCTTCTAAGTCTCCCATAGCTTTCACATAGCTGCCACTGCGCATCCTTCGACAGGGGATCTCAGTTCCTCTGGCCCGGCCGCGACCCAGAGTTCCTGCCCAGTCCCCCAGTGGGACCTGGATCATGAACACACATACATACTGTTGTGAAACCCTGTAATGTAGATATTTCAGGTGTGTCATTTAGATGCTTTATGTATTTCATGGTTTGTGTCTGATTTTGTTGACTTCTTTAAAATAAATATTCAAAGTATGATTCTGAGCATGTGCAGCAATGGTGCTTAAAGAAAATGTTGATGGGAAGAATATCATGATTTGTGGGGAAAATCTACAACTGAGGATAAACAATGAGGATAAAGTATATATGATTAACAGAATAAGGGTCAGTCTAATCAAATTATCAGACAAAGCAGGAACTCTTCCAGTGTCTACAAACCTCAGAGAAATTATAAAAAAATATCCACGCAAACTCACAAAGAATGATGATGAAGGTGAATACTCACTGGTCCTCCTACCTGAAGGAACTGTTGTGCCAGGTCTTGGTGGCATGACTTTGACTTAAGAAGGGTCCTGTTGACTGTAGCAGAGCCCTTCTGCAACACTTGCCTTGCCTGGCTGAGGGTGAGAGTGGACCAGGAGCCCCTCTTCACCAGCGTGTCATCCTTGCTTCCCCTGGTTCGTCCCTCCTCTTCCTTGGATCCTACCTGTGTCGCTGGGCATGCCAGAAACTTGAGGTCACTGCTGCTTTTCGAGGTCTTGAGAGTGTGTGCAGAAATGGTGTTGTAGCCCTGTGGGATATGCCTGGCCTGGCTGTCTGACACTGCTCTGCCAAGAGTCATCATGCTCAGTGGGTTGCGGTAACCTACAGCAATAGTGCCAGCTTTGGTGGTGTCAGTGTCCAGGGCATCGTCTGAGCTCCAGAGGCCTAGTGCATTAGGCCTGGGTCTCTGCTTTGGCCCCTCAGTTTTAGCCCTGTCTTTGCTCTTGCTCCTGCGGGATGGTCTACCACCGTCCTCACCACCTCTTGTGCTGCCAGTCATTCCTCCAGCAGAGCGCCCGTTTAGGCTGCCTTTGATTGCAGAGTTTTCCAGGGACTGGGACTTGGCAAATAGCTTCTGCACGGAGTGCATCAGGTGGCGTATGCGTCCTGGGCTCTCGCTGCGTTGCTTCGACATACGTCCTCTATGAAACTGCAGCGTACTGAAGCCATCACGCTGCAGGGGCAGGTGCCTCTCTAGCTGATCCAAAAGGTTGGAGGGTAACCGATTCATCTTGGCTGCTGCTGCAGAGGAGATGGTAGCTGATCCACTGGTGATCATAGGAGCACCAGTAAGGCCCAGACCCAAGCCCATGCCCATAGACAAGGAGTTGGATATTGTACCCGCCCTGCTGCCCTGCCCAACTCCACCACCACCAGCCATACAGGCCTGGGAGCAGTCAACCTGTTCAGTCTGGGAGGTGAAGTGCAGCCGAGGAAAGGTGCTGCTGTTGGACATCTGGCTGAAAGGCAGCAGGCAGTCAGGGGTCAGGGTGGTGGGGCTGGTGGGAGGACACTGGTGGAGATGGGGGTCCAGGGTGCCATAGTGGTTTATGGTGGGGCTCAACAGAAAGGAGCTGTGAGGGTCGGAGGTCAAAGGACAGAGAGGCTTCTGGGGACATCCCGCCGGTTCACACGAGTCAGACAGGTGACGACTGCGGTTTGCTCCTAACCCTTTCATGGTGGCTGAGATGTTGTCCTTAGAACATGTCTCCAATCAGTGCGGGTCTACTGACTACATCCTGCAACACATGGAAAGATAGAGAAATGATCTATTACATGGAATTCAAGTCATTTTTAAGAGTGATCTCAGATTGGTGCTCCTATTTAGGATAGCAGAGTGGATGCATATTAAAATAAAACTTTTAAAACTGTATCAACACTTCTGGGCATATTCCCGTCATATTTTATCTATTTCCTCATATTAACCACAGGTTTTATCCTAGTTTAGTGGCCAGTTCTCTCAGGACTGTTTAATAAAAATGCACCAGTGTTTGTCCCTTTATAGAGATTAAAGTTAACAGCGCATAACAGTAAAACAGCCATTTGCGTACAATTTAAAGGCTCGGAGGGAGAGTTCTGCACATCAATACTTAAAGCTAATGAAAACATTAGAGTTAGAGCCCATTTATAAGTGTTTCTCTTGGTGTGTCCTTGAATTTCCGGAACAGTAATTGAGCTAAAAAACACATTATAGACTGTCTCTGCTGTGTGGCAGCATAACACAGCCAGAACAGAGCTATTGTCCTCCACAGCGAGTTCTCATATTTTTCTTAACACAACCAACCACCAGGTGGAGCACCAGCAGCAAGTGCACAAGGGACACAGGGTTTGTGGGAAAACACACACATAAATATTGTATTTGGGTCTTAAATTACATTTCCAAATAAATATGTCTAGGTTTAATAACTCACATGTGTCTGAAATATTAAAACAATGCCCCTACATCATAAAATAGAATTTAAAAGTGGTTTGATTCTTTCGTTGAACAATATACACTTACTCAGTTTTTCTTTGATTTATTGTCTCCATCATGCTGCCACTACACAGATGAGAACAACAGACCACACACAAGAGGACGTATTATTCTAAGTGAAAAGGACGGCCTATTCAGCTTACTGCATGAACTGTTCCACCACAGCAGATAGCCAGAGGCCCAATCTAAAACACCACAGTGATGTACGGCCTGGAGCTACTCCGCTGACAATGCATAGGACAACAACACTGTGACTCACACATGTAAATGAGCTTTATGTTTTAGGAGCGACATTTATTCCAAAGCAGGAAATGAACCCTCATTTCTACAAATCATTTTTTGGTACTTCGCCCTCCTCTAAAATCCACTTATGGTGGGATAAACTTGGAACAATAAGTCTTCCCTAATGCTCACTGAAAACTGAAGAATTCTGGGGCAAAATATTTCGTGGACACATGGGCAGAGATATAGTGGCATCTGCATACAATACCAGCAGAGATAGATGCTGAATCCACTTTGATAAGACTGTTAATATCTATAAACTATGCATGTTTTCATTTTATTTTGCCGGAAGAAAATTTAGAAAATAGATCACCAGACAGCTGACAGGGGCTGACAGCTCTGATGTATGTCTAATGGACATTTATTTTCACACTGCTTCTCTGGGATAAAGCTAAATCCAGCATGGCCTCCTGGTCAATATGTCTTACAGTTTCCAATGGAACTACAGAAATTAATCTTAACAAAGCCAATTTTTCTTTATTATCTACCGTATGTTATATATCTTTGTAATAAAGAGACCATGGGTAAAGAAACACAAACACAGTGCAGAGCAAATGAGGTGAACAGAGATTTTAGGGCGACTGTCTCCGCTTCTTTTATAACAGTCGTACTCATTCTCAAAGCTGACTATGAACAGACAGTAATGTTGCATCAAGGTTATGAAAACTCATAATTCACACAGCAGAAATCCATGCTGCATTAAATTCACTCTAACAGATGCTGTCTGTATCACAGTGGAGTGACTCACTGATCAGTCAATGGTAAGAGCCCGCTCCCACAGCAAGCATGAAATCTTGCCTGGGAGCTGAATGTGGAATGTTAACTGCACACATTTTCATTCCACCGTGTTGGCTTGCCACTTCTTACGTCTCTCTGACCTCCCATACACTCTCTACAGCGTGAGAGCAGCCACTGATCTGAGTCAGTGTTCCTGGACGGGCACAGTGGTGTGCTGACAAATACACCAGCTTTTACAACGGCGCAGCCTGCTGTAATTCATCCGCCCGAGCTGACTGTATTCCCACGTGTTCACGTCCTGTAGGCGCCACTGCTGACAAACTGACACACACCTACACACTGACACACCAACACACACTGACACACACAGAAACGTGCTAACCGCCCACCCGCCCGTCCGCCGCACCAACGAAACCCTGTCAAGTGTTGAGCATCACAGGGGCGAGATGAGAAAGAAATACTGTTCACAGTTCATGTAATTCTGTCACAGGTTCAGTGCATCTGTCCGTCTGTGTGACGGTGGCCAGCAGGCTCCTGCATAATTACAAGGTGAACGAATCCTTGGACTGTGTGTGATGTTAGCAAATATGTCTCTGCTTCACACACACACAGCACAGGGAAGGAATAACTGGCTGAGGGAATTATCTCGGAGAATCTTGCACATTCACACAGTGGCAGGAGTGTTGCATCTCCTTCACCAGCACCTCCATGTGAGCAGTACCTGCATCATTCAAAGTAGAACTTCAAACCCTCTCATAAGTGCCATATTGTTTGCAGTTGTAGTCCACTTATGTAACGCAGAGAACGATCTTACACATGTTTGTGTATTCTGGTCTTGTTAGGGTCATTTGGAGGGCGAAAACTCATGCGAGCATTTGATTGATGGAGAACCACCATCACCATTAAACGTAACGGTAAATGAGATTCGACAGGAGTAACCTTGTTGTGGTTGACATATGTAGCACATCACGAAGCACCCCTTAAACTCCTGAAAGTGCACATTAAGATGTAAAACACACAAAAGCACTGAACAAAGAGACACAAAAGAAAACAAAATGTAACTCATTAAAAGTCCCACAGAAGCCCAGATCCCACATAGAAAGTAATGTGATAAATTAATGTATGTGGGTGTGAAACTAAAGTAAACAAAAGGCTTATTAGAACATTAGTTGTCTTTACTATTTTTAAAAACCTTCTCTAATATCTTCAAAATCATGAACAATGTGGTGACAGATCCAATCTGATATAACAGTTTTTCAGAGTGATACAAAAAGCAAGTGTGAATATTCTTTTAAAATAAATAATATAAATGTAAATCATATATCCTCCAGTTTAAGTTACAGTTAGATATTTGACTATTATGTTCCAAATGTTCGATGGTGAGTAACCAACTTCTCCCAGTGGCAAATCACATAACAAACAATGTCTTTTTCTAAGCTAGAGCAGATCAAAGAATCACACTACACTGCAGTGTTAATAAGGTCTGAAGAACAAAACTAGATGCTTGTCCCACTTGGGCCTCTTAAAAGCATAGTGATGTCTCAAGATTTAACATGTGTAACAAGGAAAACTTTTTTTTTTCCACAGAGAGTCAGAGTAGGTCAGAAGGAGTGTGCTGTAGTCAAGGCTGCTTTCAGGTACATATAAAACATCTCTGCTGTGTATGTAGGTACAGAAAATACACCTTTGTAATTAATACTAAAATAATCAAACAGTGCCTCCATACATCATTTTATACATCATATATTCATTAAATAACTACAATGTTCTTTTCCAAACCTGCTTTATAGAAATATATATATATATATATATACAGTATATATATATATATATATGTGTGTGTGTGTGTGTGTGTGTGTGTGTGTGTGTGTGTGTGTCTCTCTCTCTGTGTGTG
>JAPZEA010000002.1:21674717-21685455 GCA_029783685.1 Heniochus monoceros | reverse complement strand
TGGAATGTTCCAAACAGGTGTTTTTGGAGCATTCCACAACTTTCCCAGTCTTTTGTTGCTCCTGTCTCAACTTGTTTGAAACATGTTGCTGCATCAAATTCAGAATAAGCAGATATTTACAAAAATCAATGAAGCAGATGAGGTAAAATGTCTGTTTTATTTAAGTTTTACACAGCATCCAAATTTTTTTGGAATCGGGGTTGTTTTCGGAGTTGTTTCATCCAGATGAACAGCTGGTGTTCATTCTCCAGGCGGGTGCCATTAATTCTTTGCAGAAGAAGACAGCACAACCAGATGATCAATTAAAAAAGCGTCAGTCAAACGTTTCATGTATGTCACAAGTCTGTTCACACTGTCTGTTGCTGCACTTTTATGAGCTGCAGCAGCAGGATAGTAACACAAAGGTCAAATCTGAAACTAAAAAACTGCAAATTTGGGTGACACTAGATTTAACAAACTTGCATTCATTTCTTTGCACCTTCTACAGGCAGAAGGAATGTCTCAGCAAGCTAAAACCCTTTTGGTGAACATATGGGCATGTCAGTATTAAGATAAACTTGAAAAAGTGCAAACCTGTCGATTCACAGTCTCCTAATCTCTGCACTTACCTGATCAGGCCCCATAGGCATACGTCCCATCACCATTGGGTTCATACCCATCTGCCCTCCCATCTGGCCCATGTGACCTCCTCCTCCGCTGGCTGGCATGCCCCCATTCATCATCATGCCCCCATACTGGCCTGGATTCCCCTGCTGCCCAAACTGCTGCTGCCCTGGAGGTCCCTGCTGCCCAAACTGCTGCTGAGGGTACGAGCTGGAAGGAAGGAAGGAAGGAAGGAAGGAAGAAGGGTTTTACTCTCACTGCACACACTCGTGAAAAGAAAAACTGAAGCCAAACTTTCTCCCCGATGGTTCCTGCCAGCACACTCCTGTCGTTATGTGTGTGATTTCATACCTGTTGCGTCCCATGCCTCCCTGCGACCAGCCTTTCATATCTGCGCTCTGGTACATGGGGCCGCCCTGTGGGTGCTGTTGCATCATGGGGTTTTGAGGTCCCAGGCGGCTGGGCATCATGGCGTTAGGAGGACTGCCGCCTGACGGGCCGAACGAGGGGTCTCCCTGCTGGCCCATCCCTGTGGAGATAAATCATCCAGCCTCAGCTCACTCCTCTCTCCACAGGAAACAGATAACGATACATAGTGATAAATACAGATGATGATCCTGTCGCCCGGGAGTGTGTTCTGATACTTACTATCCCTTCAATAACTGTAATTGTCTGATCATAAAAAAACCAGGGAGACGCACATGGGCAGCCTCCTGATAAATGTTGCTTCTCGACATAAATCTGCCAGACAGGAGGGTGAACCCTGCAGTACACACACTCACCAGCAGGGAGCAGCAGTATTGTGCTGGACACCCAGCTTGGTAGACTCACCATAGTTCCCACCGTAGCCAAACTGCTGGGGGCCCGGCTGGCCCATGTTTGGCCCTCCCATAGGGTTGTCCATGCCGCCGGGAGCCGTGACGTTTGGAGGAGGACTGAATCCTCCTGCGGCTGCAGCAGCGGCGGCTGCTGCCTGCTGCTGCTGCTGCTGCTGCATCAGCATCATCATGCGCTGCCTCCTCATCTGCATGGTGACCATCTCCCTGCTGCGCTGAGCCATCATCTGAGCGTTGAGGAAGCCCGGCTGCACAGAACAAACATAATCAAATAGTTGAAAGGCATGTAGGAAAATATTCAGTATGTAATGTTAAAAACAGGTTGGTGCTAGACAAAACTCTGTAATTTTAAATTTCACTGAACCACAAGTAAATGGAGAAAGTTGCATCATTTAAAAGTTGCATCAAAGATATGCTTAAGATAAGGAAGAAAGTTTTCGCTAAATTTACACCAACGACAATATATTTACACCAAGACTGTATTGACCCCGATAACTTGGAGCTGAAAATGCTTAAAACAGTGGACAAGAAGGCAGATTTCAGGAGGATGTAACTATTCATTTAACCATACTTCGGGCAGGGACCTCTGTAGCCGCTCTCTCACCCTCCAGCTCCTTTCTGCCCCTTACAGGTTTCAGTTGTAAGTCTGCAGTTGTACATGTTAGGAGTTGTTAATGCATGGTTTTTGGTCCTGGTTCATCCATTAAAAGGGATTTCCAGGTGAAATAAAGAGCTATAAAGTGTCCCAGTGGAGGATAAACCACAACCAGAGTATGTGTGTGGACAGACTTGATTCTGATATAAAAACTAAATCTGTAACATTGAGTCTCATATAAAGAGACATCTACCTGTCCTCCCATGCCAGGCTGCATGCTGGGCCTCATGCCAGGGTTGCCTCCCGGGTTCTCCATCTTCATGCCCATGCCCTGCCGTGTCTGATTCATGAACTGAAGACAGTGGAGCACATGTTACCAACCCTTCCACACTGTACATTTACACATAAAGTATACACACAGTATATGCAAACATAGATGTAGAACTACTTTGGCAATTTAAAAACAAGAAAGCTAACATTTCTCTAATCAGACATCACTTGAGCTGCAACTCCAGGATGTGATGCCCAGTTTTAAAATAAAAAGACATTAATAGCAGGTAAAATGTGAGTTTCCAAGTTCCTATTAATCCATTTGTTAATTTGCAGCTGTTGTAACTTTGCATCACTGACATGTTTTTGCATTTTCTTCAAGATGTGAGAAAGTCCTCCCCTGATTTAATCTGCATATTGCCAATTGTAAGTACACTTAAATCTGTAATTCTTCCAGTGTGAACACACTACATTGTAACCTGGTTAGATTAGAATTAGTACCATACTGTGACAACTGGGACACAAGCTAATTGTTTGCATGAACCAGTGAGCTTCCTGTATTCATACCTGCTGCCCCTGCAGCCTCTGCTGCAGCTGGAGCCTCATGGGCTTGCTGGCAGTCATCATCCTGGGTCTCATCATGTTGGCACGCGGGTGTCCCATGCCGCCCATTCCACCCATACCGGGGAAGCTGCCACCTTGGCCCATCTGAGAGAGCATGGGCCCAAACCCTCCCTGCTGGGCCTGTCCCTGCATGGGGTTCCCTCCATAGCCAGACTGCATAGGCATGGTGGGGGGTCCGGGGTAGCCCTGTCCATAGAGAGGCTTCTGGTCCAGCACCATGGACGGGTCCTGCCCTGGAAAAGGCTCCATCTGCTGCTCACCTCCCTGATTCTGGAGCAGACAGGACAAGAGGACAAAAAGAGAAGTTTGTCAAACTTCTCCATCTAATTGATTAATTTCCAACTGGTTGGCTCAGTAATTGTCTTTGTCTAAGCAGCACAGACAGATCCCTCTGGGCTCATCTATCTCCCTTCAGTAAAAGAACAGTCTGAACACGGTGAGTCATGACTGAAATATCTAATGCAAAGATGAACGTAAGGTTCATTTATGAGTCATGATATGCAGCCTCATCATTTCTCCTTTTATTTCACTTCTAGAGGGATCTAGAAGAGCACAGTGTTGTTAATCCATCTCTTTATATCTGCTCTGATGACCCACCTGGCTGACGAGGTCTGGGATGCCCAGGGCTCGGTCTATCTCCTCCAGAGCGATGCCATCCGTGTTATTCAGCAGAGAGTCCAGCTGGTCCAGAAGTGCCCGCTCATCGCTCTGACCCTCACTGGTGGTGGGAGGCACGAGGAGATCGTCTAAGGTGTTGCCAAACTGGCGTCTACAAGACACACAGACACCATGACGGTCAGTACAAACTGCCTCCTGAGCTCACTGCGGCTGATCAGGAATTAATACAGACCGCACTGACCTGTTACCCTCCATGCTCATTAAAGTGTCCGGCCAGGACGGGGACTGGTTGGGCTGGCCCTGCTGGCTGAAGGGGCTCATACCCATGCCCATGTCAGCAGACCCTCCTAAACCACAAAGACAACACAGTTATACACATACAGAGTGTCTGGCCAGTCAGAAGCCACAGGTTATACAGGCAGCATGCAATGGAAACTGTTCATCAGGGTGGATTCACCAAAGAATGAGTAAAAATAAATAATTTGGATGCACGTGAACATTTTTGCAAGATAGCAGTCTGACTCACATGACTGCAACTATAAGATGCATTGCCGTGAAATTTAATAAAGACATTCATGATCCCCTCGAGGCGAGTAGTTGGAACTTGGGCAATCCCTGAACTTTTCATCTATTGCCATCATCACGTCAAAATTTCCAATCAGCTGCAGCTGTACTTTGCGTTCAGTGCCAATCACCAATCAGTAGCATGGTAACAAACTACACTAACATGTGACCATGCTAAACAGTATACCTGCAATGTTAGCATTGTCACTGTCAGCATGTTAGCATGCTGGCATTAGCATCGTGATTGTTCAGCCTCACAGAGTCACTTGTATATCTGTGGACTCTTCTACTTGTTTTCCTGTATTTTCACACTTCTTCATGCTTTTTGGTGCATGTCTTCACATAAATGTGTTCATGATCATTTTTCAAACACCTGGCACCAGTGTGACAGACGTACCCATCTCCATGAGCTGTTGCTGCAGCATAGACCTGGTGCCCGGTACACTGCTGGAGCGGCTCACCATAGGTCCAGACATCATGCCCTTGCTATTGTTGTACTCCATGCCTGGGCGCATCATGGAGGGGTGTCCTGCTGAGCCCACAGGGCTGCCACTGGAGCGGGGCATGCCCCAGTCCCCTGACCCCCCCATGGGAGACCTCTGGGGAACCATGCCCCTATTCATCGGTCCTGGTAACACATAAACAGCAGATGTGCAGATGTGTCAGTATCATGAAAGTGTTGAAGGAGAGCAGTGTGGCCGAGTCTCAGCCCTCAACATTTATCATCTTAAATCTGTGTCTGCAAAGCTTAACGATTATCTTGTAATGCGATTCAGCAAATTCAAACATAGTCAAGGATCTAAACTGTTAACTAATGGAGGGGAAGAAAAATGTACTGAAAATACTTAAAACCATTTAAAACACATACCCATGTTTCCTGGGTAGCCGTCTGGGCTGCCCATCATGTTCTCCTGCTTGATGAGCATGGGGCGTCTACCTGCTCCTCCAGGCCCACCTGGAGGCTTGCCATCCATGGACATGGCCCTCTGGAAGGGCCCCCGAGGCCCTGGACCTATTCCTGGACTGCCTGTACACAAAAAGTATGAACGAATTGGTCACACACTTCTCTGTCTTCCTGAATAATACGGAGAATAATGTTTGTGTTGCATGAAATTAGGTAATATGGGAAAAAATAATATCTCAGTACCTTCTGGCATTTAGAAAATATTGATATCTTATAAACAGGAACGCATAAAAACCAAGTATTCAGAGAGTGAGGATACATAAATGCATATTTTTTCACAGAACCAGTGCAGTGCCTGCACAGCTTTCTCAATATCATCAAGCTGCAGAGCCAGAGGGCCCCAACAGTTCCAGACCTAACAGGTCCAGACTAGACCCACCTTTTTAAATATATGCATGGGCCATTTTTAAAACTTTATTGAGGACACATTGCCACTAGTTTTAGACTGTTAATTGAGGAGTTGCCAAAAAATGACTCTTAGACCTAAATTATAATTAATAATAACCATTATTACTATTATTTCTGTTTCTTTGTTAAATGACATTTAATTGACTGAATGTAGGCCAAACGCTGAAACGTGCACTCATTTTATATATTAAAAATGTTAAAATATGCAATCAAAATATTTGTTTATAAGCTAACGTTATCAGCATTTGTGCTTCACAATTGAAGGGTGTATTGCTGAGGTCCCAAGATACAGACAGAGCTTCTTTCCATATTAGTTAGATTTAATACATCTATGATGAAGAAAGACAACTTCAAACAGCTTTTACTATCAAGCATTGCATTTTTAAATTAAATTAAATGAAACTGAGTGTTATTCCTAAAAAAAAGCAAGGCTAAAAGAGAGGGTCAGAAAATGTCGAGGCGTCTATTTGTAGCATGAGGAGCAGAAATGAAGCCGGAGAAATAAAACAAAACTCAGAAGGCAGCATATGATGATGCCAGATGGAGAATCGCTGGCATTTCATATTAATATCATCACAAATGATGTCATGACGCTCGCCCTGCATGTAACTGCCACTTCTTATAGGCTTTGGTCCTCGATCCACTTACCCTGCAGACCGTCGTCAAGGCAACCCTGCGGTTTGTTTCCTGTGTCGTTAGCCCCTCCACCTGCAGCCTGATCCGGGTAAAAGTCAGAGCTTGAACCCCTCAAATCTCCGAGGATGGACTCCAGATTGTGCAACTGAACAGTAAATATGGGTCAGATTAGTCATGATGTGAATGTCTGTGAAGATTCACATTCATCCAGATCACAGGTAAGAAGTCAAAGGCTGAGGCCAAGCAGCTCGTGCACTGTGTGGTTAGCTTAATGTCAAAAACAATATCATAGCTGCAATTGTCCAATCATGTCTTAACAAGGAAGCAACCTTACGTCATCAGGTGGCTCTGACTTGATCTTGCTCTCGGGATGGTCGGGTGCAGGGCCGGGCCCAGATCCAGGGCCGCCCCGTGCAGGGCCGCCAGCGGCCCCTGGGGCTCCCTTTCCATCCAGCTCTTCGAGTTTAGGCTTGACATCTGCTGGCTCTTTGGAATCATCCTTGTTGAGGAGGTAGTGAAGGAGGGCATGGGTCTTCTCCTTCTTGGGGCTATGCTGCTCCTGCTTGGGCTCCGTCATCCCAGGCCCTGTCCCGGCCCCTGATCCTCCTGTTACAGCCTCACCGCCTTCCTGGCTCCCCAGCGACACCTTTCCCGTAGCTTCGGCTGTGATCTTAGCGACTTCATCTGGGGTGTTTCCGTTTTGAAGAAGCTTGTGGAGGATCTTGTGCTTTTCTTGCAGTGAGCCTGTGTAGTGGGCTGACGATAGCGATGTTGACACACCTCCTGGGCCACTCGCCTGGCCCGGATTGGCACTGGCTGAGGAAGAGGAGGAGACCCCAGTAGATGAGGGGCTAGTCATGCCTCCGGTGGGGTCCTTACTGTCTGAGCCTGCAGGGGTGCTGCTGCTGGTTGGTGGGGGTGGTACAGGGGGCCCTGTTGGTCCGCTGCCACCCATTCCCAGCTCCTCGGTGGGGGAAGTCAGCAACTGCAGCAACTTCTTATGCCCCTTACTGTCTGGCACCCTCCGAGGGGGTTCAGAGCTCGCCACCCCCGCCTCATTGCTTCCCTCTCCAGACTCTTTAGTTGCAGTAGCTGCCTGGCTGTCTGGTCGGTCTCCAGAACTCTCAGCCTGAGGATGCTGATGATGGTGGTGATGGTGCATGGGGTGGTGGTGGTCGCCGGGCCCAGGCCCTAAGCCTCCCGCTGGGCTTTTGGAGCCGTCTTGGCCTGGTTTGGCAGGCTGACTGGGCTGAGAGGAGGAGGAGGAGTGGACGCTGGGCGAGCTGTCTGGTTTAAGGGCTGGTGAGGGGGACGTTAGGGTAGAGGGGAGGGAGCTCCCTACTCCTTCACTGATTGCTTGCAGGGCATTTAGGGAGCTGCTGGAGAAGGTGGTGGTGCTCCCTCCACTTCCTCCACCGCTGACAATGCCACTCATGGGAGAGTGTATGCCTGGAAAGGAAAACAGAACTCAACCCAGTCAAACAAAAAAGTCAGTTAATAAACAGCTGACTCTAAACTACTAGACACTGATGATCTTACCTCCAGGTGAGAACTGGTTGGCCCCCATCTTTGGGCTCCCTCGGTTCCGTGGTGACATCAAGAGTCCCTGCTGGGGGCCGCCCATTCTGGGGCTTCCTGAAGGGCTGTTCATGCCACTGAGCCCAAACCCTCCGCTGCTCTGAAACGGGGGCTGCTGTGGGTGCTGCTGCATGCTTTGGCCCGGGTGATTCATGGGACCCATCTGATTCATCTGGTTCATGTGCCCCACCTGATTCATCTGCCCCATCTGATTCATCTGCATCATGCGGTTGCCCATGCCTCCACCTCCACTTCCTCCTCCGCCGCTCCCTCCGTACATAGGGCCACCTCCCATCGGACCCATGTGACCCATGTGGCCCTGCTCGTTCATGCCGAAGCCCCTGCTCATGCCGCCCATGCCCCCCATCCCCATCCCACCACCAGTGTTCATGTTCATTTGGGCATTGGGGTTGGGGCCTCCCATGCCCTGTTGTCTCATAGTGTTCGGCATCATGCTCCCACCCTGAGCCGAGCGGTAACCGTTTGGTTCTCTGTGCGGAAGCAGAGGGAAAACAAGATGCAGGTTTGACAAAATGCAACAACGCTGTGTCTCCCTCATTAACCGCTCTCAGACTGTCAGTATGAATGCAGCTGAAGTACCAGTTCCTGTGTGGAGTTTTCTCACTGTTCACAGGCCGTCAGGGTATAAAAGCTACTTCAGCTGCTACTTCAGCTGCTGAATGCCTTGGCTGCCTCGCATAGATATGCTGGAAGTGCTTTTTAGTCAATACAGTAAATGACACATCCTTCGCTGTGTTTGAATGGAGTGTTATTTGTGTATTTTCAGCTCCTGACCTCTGCAGTAGGTGAGTGGAGATGAAGCCTTGCGGCTCGTTGCTCATGGGGTGGCGGTAGAGTTTGCTCTTGGTCTGGGCTGTGACTGGAGTGCCGTCGGACAGCGAGAAGCGGTACAAGGGTGTCTCGGCGTGACCCTGCAGAAAGGCTGCACAGACAGATAAAACGACAAATTAACACCCTGAAACACTTATCTGATAACAAAGGTCATCAATCACTGCCTTTATGTGAGGACCAGCTCTGTGATTACAGTGAGGATCAATGCAGTGCTCGAGACATTTGTATTCATGAGATCAATATTGATGCATGAGGTGTGTACGTGTGTTTATGTGTTTAACCCATAGGTCTCAGTAAGATTCTTTATGAATGGAGGCCTGGCCAAGACAGGTAGCAAACAACAAATTAAACACAGTTCATTTCGGTCAGCCATACTGTTCATAGCGACAACTATAAGAACTGTAAGAGAGAAGAGTGAACACACCACTGAATAAACACTTAATTAAATCCAGCGACATCCTGATGATTTCGCCTCCAGCTCTTTCTATGGGGATTTAACAGCACTTCACAAAATGAACTCACTAAGTTTGAAGTACTTCAGCAGTGACTCTCCAGGTGTGTGTGTGTGTGTGTGTGTGTGTGTGTGTGTGTGTGTGTGTGTGTGTGTGTGTGACCCACCCTCATGGTAGTGGCGTTTGTGCGACCAGGGCTGCCCGTCACTGTGCTGAAGGAACATCTGAATGCAACGCCTCAACAAATCCTCCCAGCCCGGGCGCATCGACGCTCGCAGAGAGTTCTGGTCGATCTGGATCAGTTTACCTGCCGGGGAGGACAGAAGGAGGACGAGAGGGAGGAAAGGGACGAAGGAGACGCGAGAGGGATGAGTCAAACCTGTTCGTGGATAAAGAATCGACGTCGTGAGCATTTAGGGTACGCAGCTCCTCACCTGAGAGCTCGTGTCGCGTGTTGAAACTCTCCGTTCGCTCCATGGCTGTCACCCGACGGGCCACACAGATCATACATGACTGAAGGTCTGCAGGTGAAAGGAGAGGAGCGTCAGCAGTGTTTCATGATCATCGCATGTAGTTACAGCTCTTTGTTTTTCACTGAAAAATGCTTCTCCAGCCCTCTCCTCTGGTTTGCACTCAGCACTCAGGATTTTCAACAGGTGTCAGGTGTATGTAACCAACAGGATAATGATGGTCCTATAATCAAAATGTTCACATTTTGCACATATTGAATCTTTTTGCATCTTTGGGGTCTCTTCTAGTGTTTCTGTCAGTGTGTGGACATTGTTTACTACAATATTAAACCAATTTCTGAAGATTTAATGTCTCCATGCATCCAAAACGTCCCTCTTGCAGAAGAGAACTTAGTGTGCATTTGAGACAAGCATGGCTAAGAAATGTTGCTGGTAAAAGACAGCGAAGAGTGAAGTAAGAAACAAAGAAGTTGTCAAACTGACTTATTTCCTGTGAGTCGCTTTAAAATCCAATTTTCAACCAGAATTTTCTTCCTTCTTTTAAAGATCCCCTCCGGACATGTTTTAAGTATTTAAGCACTCTATAAAATAGTCTGCTTAGAATAATAATTTGTGCCTGATATGATTTCTCCATAAAAAGTTCAATTACTTCATTACAAATTCTTAAAATTACAACTAGTCCAGAATATATGAATATGCAAATCTTTTAAGTTTCCAAGTTCAATGAAAAGTATTCTCAGTGTGTGTGCGCTGGAGGTTTTAGGTTGTGGTAGGTATGTATTGAAGTTGAAATTAAATGAAAAATGCCTTTTTTGATCACATGCCCAGTTACACTCTGTACCTATTTAACAATATGTGCAAAAGCATAATCAATTTCTTTGTATTCTTCTAAAAAAATCCAATCATGTTTTCTTCCTGTAAAACAAAATATGATGCATGCTGACATACGCTTGAACCAACCAATTTCAACCAATAATATCATGACATCCACCCACCAACCAATCTCAACTTTTAGCGACACAGAGCTAAGATTCATCAGTTAGCTCGTTAACAGCATGGCCTGTTGGTGCGTCTTCGTGTGTTCGCCACGTCAAACCAGCACTAAATGGAGGCTAGCATCTAACTCTGAATCACTGTGACTGTCCACTTTTCAACCTTCAAATCAAATTCCTCCCAATGTCATGCCTCGCTTATGCTGTTTCCCTCAGAAACACATAACGATAAGGAAGCCAGATACTCTCAAAATGCTGTTTCATCTGGACTTTAAA
>JAPZEA010000002.1:21652615-21665348 GCA_029783685.1 Heniochus monoceros | reverse complement strand
TCATTACTATGATAAAATTCATTTTTTAATGCTGAAGCTAGCCAGCCACGCCAAGTTATAGCCGGATCCCAGGGTGTTACAATGGATAGGCTGACCTTCACTGAAGGTAGCTAGGTAACATCGACTTAATAACACTGAGCGTGCGTAGGGTTATCACAACGTTAACCTTAAAACTCAAATGAGCTGACGCCATAATGATAATAACAACCAATAATAATAATAACCAACACCGCTGAGAAAGAGGATTAACCTTAACCGTCTTTCTACGTGAGTCTGGGTAGAATGTTGTCATTTAAACTGGTGCATGCAGAGCGATGTTTCTCTTTTTATATTACTCAAGAGAACCACTCATTCAAACTACTTCACACTCCACAATGCACTTCCCCGGGTCCTCGGCGATACACCCGCCAAGCGTGAAGTCGATCGGATCAACGCTTGTTGAGAAAATCGAAGGACAGACACACATACATAAAGATACAGATTACTTCCATGTTAGTTAAGTTTACTCGGTTTAGTTGGAAGGAAACCGAGGATGATAGCAAAGAGCTCAGACTGGAAAGTAAACGGAAAAGAGAGGCATCAGCTATGACACGACAGCTAAGAGTTAGACAGAAGCAAACATATTCTCCAGGCCGGATGGCTTCTGCGTTTGCCCCTGATAAGCTGCATGTTCACTTAAGTCTATAGACTAAATCACACAGTTGAAGACGACTTAAAGACATTAATCAGGGCCACAGCCAATAGAGTGGAGCTGTTAATCAGGGTGGCTGCTGCTTGCAGCTGCTTGTGGCCAGAGAGGCGAATCAGAAGAGGAAGAAGTGCAGCTCCCAGCCGACTGAGCCGTCATGGGAGAGTCTTCTGCTGACATGTACGGTACAGGTGAGGGCACCAGTGCAGGTAAGCAGCTCTGAACTTTCACACTAAGTCTGGCCTGGTTCTCAACCCTGATCTTGACCTGAGCGATTTCAAGGGGTCACCACCTTCACGCTGACAGTTGACCCACATATTTTCCGGGTCATGCGTGAAAGGAGTGTCACTCAGGTCAACAGTGCTGTGGCATCGCCTGGGGTGAAGCTGAGCCGCTTCGGTCTACCAAAGGACAGCAGCCTGCCGGTGACCCTGCAGCCTGAAGCCCAGTGGGAGCCCTGCTCACCAGGAACCACAGACTTAATGGTTTTATGGGCAAACCAGAGGAAACGGCTCACCTCATGAACTAGAAAGCGTGCAATCCAATCCCAGTAAAGTTCACATGCAACAGGACAGTCCCGCAGATGCGAGATCTAATTCTGACATCCCAGCTGTCAAAATATCCCCTTAATCAACACGTTGCTCCCTGACATGGTGCCTCGAACACTAAAGGCCAGGTTTTACTATAAATATTCATGAGTCCCAGAGGATGAATCCGGATGTTTCTTGTTGACCTCCTGACCTTCCTGCTGGCCCCACAATCAGACAGAGTTTTCCTCTTACATACATGAAACATTAATGTGTATCTAAAGCCTTTTTCAGGCAAGGAACACGTAACATTTTCTGTTAAGTGATGGCTTTCATTCAGACATGTCTTAAATAAATGTTCCTTAAATTCAGAAATCACAGGACTGAGCCACATGAATTTGTACTTTTGAAATGTCGCAACAGGCTTGGTGGAAATAAAGTAGACTACCGAAAGCCTAGTTTTGTCAGAGGGTGGCGGTAAACGCTACGTTAAGCATGGCTGTAATAAAAAAGAACAGAAGAAGTAGAGGTCGTGAACCTGGAACAAAACCAGTTGTGTGTCAACGTTAATAATCCTCAAAGAAGAAGAAGAAACAAAACCAATTGCCTTGGCCATCCATGAGAGACAAGTTGAGGTAATCAGAAATGTTTCAACAGCGGTAACTTCTTCTTCTTCTCCTTCTCCTTCTTCTGGTTCTTCTCCTTCTTCTTCTTGTTCTTCTTCTTCCTCTTCTTCTCCTTCATCTTCTCAGCAGAAATAGCTGATGAGTCATGTGAGTTAATGTTCACTGTATCAGAACTTATTCATTAACTCTTTTTTAAAAAAAAAAGTAAAAACCACTTCGAGCGAACGTACAAACTTTTGTTTGAATTTTGTCGTTTCCATCAAGTTTTCCTAACGCGATACTTCAAAATGCACACAAAAACACTGCTGATGCTTGTGTGATATTTGCCAAAAGTTTAATTCATGTTTGTTCATACGCTGCATGTCAAACATTTCACTGGATATTATTAATTTCCTCCATGCAGGTGGCATGGAGGAAAGTTCAAAATAAGGTGAATCCTGCTCGGGTTATTATTGTGACTGTACGAGCAGCAAACTGTCATCACATTGTTTGTTTTGTGTACCACTGAGTGCATGTGACATTTCAGCCTCTAGGATTTCTGTTTTCTTTCAGTTATTGTTTTGGAATAATCTCAAAATGTTTTATTACAGCAAAAGTAAATTAAGTTTGCAAAGAGATTTTATTGTTCCTAACAATAACCTTTGAAAAGTTTGCAGAGTCTGTGGATTAAACTTTCAATATCAACTATTAATTTTCATGAATATCAATCAGATAACATTTGTTTTCTATCTAAATCTGATCAATGGTTTAGTTCTGTTTTCAGTTTTTGGGAGAAAGTTTTTGCAGGCAGCTGTGAGTTTATCCAACATAACTTCATATAAAAGTCACACAATTCCCAATTCTAGACATCCTTTAGATGCACTGAGCGGTATTTTTTCACTCCTCCATCAGTCAAACTGTAGAAACGTGTGTGTTGTTTGTGTGCACAATAAAAATGTTTGCAATAAGATGAGCAGCACTTCAATAACACTGGTGAGTTAAACTCGTGGACTCCAGGGGAGCAGATTTTAAATGGATGAACAGCAGCCAAAGAAAGCAAAAAATTAAGTTTCGGCAGACAGAAAACAAAGTGGAGAGACGCCAGCCTTCCCACAACTCACAACACGAGTGAGTCACAGCAGAGGACAAAACAAAGCAATGAAGACGAGCGCGTCGGAAAGAGCTACTGAGGCCAGACGACAAGTTCACAGGAAAAATTAGCAGGAACAAATACAAAGTAAACCTGTCTTTAATCTCGTCTAGGTTTATTTCTGTCTCAGCATCACCCCCAGAGCAGATTAAATCAATGCTGCAGCTTCATTCAGGCTTGAATTGAAACTTTTGGTTTGCTGTGTACGACGGAGCTTCAAGGTTAACACAGATGTTCATTCACCATCTCTCAAACACCGAGCTGGATGAACTGTGGCAACAAACCTCCTGCATGTTTGTTTGACAACTGTCTCTTTCCATTCAGTCTTCTCTGGGGAGTGCAATGATGCTGCAAAATTACTGTCAGAGGTATTGTTGGTACTTTTTGTAAATAAAACAGAAACATCTTTCAAAAAAGCACCTGTGTCTCTCTGGTCTACCAGCTCAGTCCGTCACAGTGAATTTAAGACCGTGAAGGCAGCACGGTGCAGGCAGGGTGCTGCTTGTTTGCTGACAAAAGGGTGGAGCAGATAGGGAGGAGGAAGGTGACAGAGTTGGCAGTGCAGACCTCGCTCAGACTGGGTGATGCAAATAGTCCCACAGGCAGTCGCTTCTCCTGCCTACCTGCCTGCCAGCCGCTCTTTCATAATCTCTGCTGACAAAACAGAAGCATGCAGGCCTGGTGTGGCCATGTAAACTCACACCAGTGACATGACAAGAGCTGCAGCACAGAAGCCACAGAGTGTCTTCACCGCTTTACGGAGGACAAAGAAGAAACCGGCTCCCAGTTCGCAGTCTGATCTGATCGGTGTCCCATCTCGAGCCGATTTAAGTTGGTGGAACCCAGTAGAATAGATTTCGGGAGTATTTTTCCCTACTGTGAATTCCCATTTCAGTGTTCGCTTTTAATGATATTGTCAATGGTCCTCAACGCTGAAGATTCAAGAAAGCTTTACTGTCATTGTCTCTGACAACAACACTGCAGCTGCTTCTCCACAAGTCAATCAAAGACAAAATCACAACACAAAAGTACAAAATATACAATATAAAATAGCAGTAAAACATACAGAATTATAGACTGTATGTTTATGTTAAGACCATCAGAATGATTTCAACCTTGTTTCTGAGTCAATTTGGCATATTTATTCAATTCACCTGATGGTTATGTTCTTTATTATTATTATACATAAAAATGCTCATTTTTATGTCACAGCAAGAAAACCAGCAATAATAACATTTTAGAAGCTGAAACCAGAGAATTTAATGATGTTTTTTCTTTAAAAAATTACTTCAAACAGATTTCTTTTCTGCCAACTCACTGTTTTTTGTTTTTTTTTAAACTTATTTAAAAAGTTATTTATTTAAACGTATTTATTCTCATTGTGTGCACCACAGCACTGAAGGAACACAGACTATTGAATATAGACAGAATGACAGCACATTGCACCTTGTACCTTGAACCTACACGTTTCAGCTCTGTGGTCTGCATGCTATGATACCAACGAGCCTTAGCTGACACTGCTATGGAGAAGAAGGCGGTCAGAGGCTTGAATGAGAGCAAATGCAAATTCAAAACGATTCATTGTTGCAGTCGGGGACAAAAACACAACACCACAGTTTCCAAATGCATACAAAACTGACCCAAATTCCAAAAGTGAAAATGATGCAACCTGCCTAAAGTACGTATCATCGTCAGGTTTCTGCACAGTGTAATCGTCAGGTTCAGGCTGTGGATAAAGCTCATTCAAATGAATTTGGACTCTCCATATGTGTAATGTACCTATGCTTGCGCGTTTGACTTTTTATCGAAAGAAGCACATGTTTTTTTAATGCAGTTGCTCAACTTTTGTACTCATGATTCAAACAGGAGAGTTTCACGCTCATCCAGGTCTCAGAAGTGCTCCGACTGCCAGTCACCAAACATTATCTGAGGCGGAAATGAACGGAACTTTTTACTTTTTACTTAAGCTCTTTGAGGAAGAATCCGGTAACCGGCTTCCCCTCCTCATCTTCATCCAGTTTTCTTCCTGTTAATGTCCAGTATCGCCTCTGCCTGGGACTCTCCCTCCTCCCCTCTCACACTGACCTCACTCTGCACACAATCACTCCTGCTATCTGTGCAACGGCAGCGTGTCTGCAGAAGCACGTGAACCAAACAGAGTGTGGCTTGGTTAAGTCTGGGTACACTAGTGTGTGTGTGTGTGTGTGTGTGTTCTGTTGTCACCTGCAGACAGAGGTAAAAGATTAATGCTCTCTTTCAGACTCTGTGGCAGGTAGAGCACAAAGAATAATTTGATTTCTCCTCCAGTCTCCCTGCTGTCTTCCCACTCTTCATTTTCTCATCTGCCTGAAAATCAGCCACTCAACCCTCTTTGTTTCCCTCTTGTTACCGCCACCATCACTCTCTCCTCCTAAACTATTCCACCTTCCAAAATCCGAACCTCAAACACAAAACACCTCCATAACACATTTGCCTCAGAAAACACACACTGTTCTCTACGTCTCAGCGTTCAGGTCAGGAGGATGTTGCAAGAATGTGGCAACAACAAGAAACTGTCTCTGGCAAACCGCTCAACCTAAACCCAGCAGGCCGTTACCATGCCAACCATATGGGATGTTAGCCCACCTTGTGACGGTGCCGAGATGATGGACGATCAGATCCCCCCTCCCCACACTCTGGGGGTGTGGTCCTATGTGGGCTGGTCAATGGAGTCTGGAGGAAAAAGACACACACACACACACACAAAAGTTTAACAATCATCCTCAACAGTACATGTTCATTACAGTGATATTAATTAATAACAAGTGGCATTATTAATCAGCGGCCTGAAGACACACGCGCAGGAAGCTGCATTAACGGCTTAATGAGCAGAAGGAGCTGTGAGGGAGCCGTGCCTTGCTATGTGCTTTTGTCTTCATTACTGTTGCACACGAACGGAGCAAACACACTGTGGCTCCTGTACATTTGCATCAACACACAGACCGTTCCCACAGCCAGACCACACACACACACACACACACACACACACACACACACACGAAAAGGGATGTTGAGACAAGTTTTACAGGAAGCCAAACGGTTGAAACCTGAAAGTGACGACAGCATGTGATCCACAATTCAGCCTGTCGCTCTTACTATAACCGCTTAAAAAAAAGGAAAAAAAAAAAGAGAGCTTTTTCCACTAAATGTGCACTCCAGATCCAGACAGCTGGATTTATACGTCAAACGTTTATTGGCAAATATCTCCCATGCTTTGTGGACTCTGAGCAAGAGGACAAAAACAGACTATTAGGCTAAATCACCGCTCTAATCCCCAAAGCACATAATAGGCTAATTTGTGTCCATTTAGATCCAGATAAGAAACAATGTGTGTGTGTGTGTGTGTGTGTTTTGGCCACACTGAGTTGTTGTAGTAGCTCAAGTGTTCTGTCTGAACAATCATAAGAGAGTATCCCGTGGGGGTAAAGAGTGCGTAACCATGGAGAACGCTGGGCGTTTCCATGACACCCTGTCATCAGTGAAGCACGCCGCCAGGATGTCTCATGTTCATCTGTCACTGTGCCTGTGTGGGTGTGTGTGTGTGTGTGTGTATGTGTGTGTGCGACAGCGAGAGAAAGAATGTTGGTTTACTTTCGTTTTTGTCAGGAGGATGTGTGAGAGCGTCACGTCAGAGCGCACGTTTACAACCGAATATCTGAACTGAGGACACGCCTACGTGAGCGTGTGTGTGTGTGTTTGTATGGCTGACCTCATGCCTAGTGTGTTGTGTATGTTCACACGTGTGTGTGTGTGTGTGTGTGTGTGTGTGTGTGTGTGTGTGTGTGTGTGCGTGTGTGTGTGCATGTTCACCACCAGCGACCTGACCGCTGGCTGCACCCATGATTGGGAGCAGATGGGGGCTGTCGGTGTGTGTGTGTGTGTGTGTGTGTGTGTGTGTTAGGAGGATGGAGGCGGAGGAGGAGGGGTGGTGGTGGGTGCTCTAGTTTAGGTGATGTATGGACTCTCACACACCAACAAAGACCCTCCTTCAACCGATGTTTTTCCTATTAATTGAAAGGGGAGAAAAATAGAGCCAGCGAACGACTGCTTAAGTGGGAAGAATGTATAGCTCGGCTGTGACAAAGAGTAACTGACTCCGTTTTTTTTGTGCAAAAGTTAATAAAAAATGTAGTTCTCCTGGCCGTGAAAACCTTCAGCGCGATCATTACTGTTCTTTGTGCTCACTTTGACACAACCATGAAAACCAGAGTGAGTAAAATGGTAGTTAACGGCATGTGCTGCTGCTCTTACCAGCGTAAAGCATTGAATATAAAAGCAGAGTGAATGAGCTCAAGATGCAGAGGTCGAGTCTTCGGAGAAATGTTGAGCTCGCAGTCGCTTTACAGTCCACTCTCCTCCTCCTAACACGTGTCTGTTTATCTTGCTCTTCAGCTACTCCTCGCCAGACAAACCTTCAACCTTTTACTGTGTGGATGTTCGTGGCGTTGAGCGACACAATAAATATCTTACAAGACAGCATCTTCTTCTTCAGTTAAAGGATGCAATAAAGAGTTCACATTTTACTGTGGACGCTCGTACAGACGCCGTTAACTTCATGAACTTGAACCGCTCAGTAGATCATAAATGGTAGCAGAAAGGAGCTGATATAAATGGAGATCTCAGTGATAATTCTGCATTTCAAAGCTGTACGAGAAGCTGATCAGTTCTTCTTCCCATGTTAGATGATACTGCAGAATCGGATGAATCCGCGTTTACCGGGCCTCTTTGTCTCCAAGTTGCCTTAAACTGCCTTGAAACTCACTTAAAAATGTGTAGAAGACCTCTATTAAAGCTGCTATGTGTCGGTGCATCGGCCAAAAACAATGCAAAATCATGCATTGTGGCGCAGGAGAGAGTCAAAAATCATTTTACGTGCATGTCAAACACTCAAAACATTGGAAACACTGCACTGACTGAAGGGGACGTATAGAAATATTTGCGAATCCACAAACTACAGCTTAAAAATGCTTAGAAATTGTATAAATGAACAGGTTTGATAATCTCATTTACTGATTTCATTTACAATTGAGCCCATGAACTGAATACATGACAATTAAAGAACAACCTGTGTGCTCCAGTTTCCTTGTGGGTTCGTGCATCCATTTACTGTGATCCACACTGACCGGTCCTCCTCTGATGGCAGCGGTCCTCAAGATGAAGCACAACACACACAGCAGCGCTGTATGATGACTGCGCCTTCATTGAGTTATTGCCAGGTTGTAAAGTGTTTCTCTCACTTAATCTGAAAGCAGCACGTGCCGAGCAGAAACAGAGTATGAAGTGACGGACACTTTCTAAGCTTGTGTGTTGGTGATGAGAGTACAGTTGCACAGAGCCAAGAATCTGATAAGATAAAGATGGTAAAACCACACACATGTCTTCATCTGTCACCTTCATCTGAACCAGTAAGAAAACCCAGAGCCACATGTGGGTGTGAATGTATGAATGTCACTGTGAGAGACACTTTGCTGTCGGTAACAAAGTCCAGGTTCTGGGGCAGTAAATTGAATCACATTCATTCTCAGCATCCTCACTGAGACTACAGTTTCTGTCTGTCCACTCAGATAAAGCAGCCTGTGATCGAGGTCTCCATGGTTCTAAAATGTTGACCCGCGAAAGTCAACCCAAACCCAACATGCATAAATAAATCTTTAAAATAAGAAAGACCCGATCCAAAAGGGACCTGAGACCAGAGCTGACAGCGAGTCGGCTCGGATCCATTCAGGTCTCGGACAAACTGACACAAAGACCCCTCACCTGCTACAACAGAGCGGGATCCTACCTGGACCCCGTTAGCATGAGGATGCAGCAGACTGCAGGCCTATAAGACAGGTTTAAAAAGACCTCTGCAGAGTTAACGTCATGCGATCGTGGGGTGAACAGTTGAAATCTGGTGTTCATGTTACAAAGCGATCTGAACAGGAATGTGTGCTTGGCGAACGCAGCACCTAGCTGGATGTTGCTGCATTCACATTTACTGCTGCTGTTGCGTCAATGAACTGACCCTTTAAATGAGTTTTTCATGCTGGCTTGAGCACACCCTGATTTGGACTACGACTCATACTACGGGGGTCCCAGGTTGGATTTCAGATGGTAGAAATCAAGATGACCTGCAAAGACCTTTAACTTTACGGCCATGACCATAAAACACGACCCCAAAGTTTCTCAAAAAACCCGAAAACATTAGTGAGGAGAAAAATCTGCAGCCTTTTATTTGAGATTGTTGTCGACCAGTTGACCAACTTCACTGGAAGGTGGTCATCAAGGCTTTATCCAGCGCTGCTTTTAAGACAGCCTGCACACAAAACCAAATATGGCACTTCTTTTTGGTTGCAAACCCACCACTAAGGCCTGAGCGCCCCGGGTTGGGGCTCAAAAACATTTTATTGAATCTGAACCCAGCATTAAATCCTGTTATAGAATCCAAATCCTTTTGAATCCCTTACCAAATCTGATCTGAACATTTGCAATTAACTCAAGTTAGAAATAACTAAAACTCTAAGATTTACTTTTAGATGTATAATCACCTTTTGTTGACTGAGAAGACAGAAACTGTGCAGCTTTTAGTGGCAGCCTAATTAATGTTCACAACCTGTAGCTGCAATCTGAAAATGAGATGAGCAGCAGGAGATGTGAAATGTTGATTAAATGGATCTCAGACTGACTTGGGGTGGATTGGAGGTGATTTAGAACTATTAATCTCTTAAACTGATCAGCTTCAGTTAATAATGAACTACAAAAACGCACAGTTCGCTCGCGGTCATGGAGCTTTTTCCTGACAGCGGGCTGGAGAGAGCGCATTCACCAAACATATGCCAAACATTTCATTATGACATGATATCAAGTTACTTATAAAATGAACCAAACAATTAGCTGCTTTGATAATCTGCCACCTAATCTGATCTTTACATCAGGAGCAGCAAAAACTGAGACCGATATCATCTTATTGCAAATATATCGTATCGGCGTCACCCAATACGATATACGATACGTCGGCCAATAAGAAGAAGAGCCTCCATTACGTAGTTTGTCACAATTCTAAAAATAAAACCAAAAATTTTACAATTACATATATATTTTTTAATTATGAACAGTTGATACATTGTTACCAGACTTTTGAAACCCCAATATATATCCATATCAGCCTATCCAGCATCAGTCAGGCTACACTGACAAGCCTGCTAACACAGTCTGACTGTTTCGTTCATTACTATTTGCTTATAAAAAGCAGAGAGAGGTCAAACGTTCAATAAGAGATTAAATAGTGTCTGAGCTTGGTGAATGTTGGTATTTTTCCAAACGGGAACCGGACCCAAAATGGAACTGGCTACCGAAAACCAAGCCTGTGCACGCTAAATTGAGTTTTATTTGAGTTTACTCAAACACACCCTTTAAAAAAACATTCATGTCCAGCCAAAAGGATGTGCGCCTTTAAGAAACATCTTCAGGCGACTGATAGGCAAATGAAATTCACGCACATCCATGAGTTGTGTCTTTGTGAGCTTTAATCTTTTCCCTCTCTTCACCCCTTCTCTCTTTTTTTTTTCGGCAGGGTTTTTCTCTCCATGTCTGTCTTCTGTAATGACTGTGAGTAAGGGAAATTGTGTGTGCTGGCCAGCATGCACAACAGCACAGTGAAGAATGCATAAAAGTACATTGTGTCTAAGTGTGTTTGTGTGTACTCTGGGTAACTCTGCTTTAGTTTTGCTTCGCCTAGCCCCCTCCAACAAATCCGGCACTCACACTGGAGCAAAATAGGAGCCAAGCCACATCTTGGCACCTTGCCTCCCCTTAAACAAATCAGACCACAGAGGCTAATAAAAAACTCCAAGTCCAAAGCTCGCCTCCACAGACGAGGGGGTACCAAAGAGGGGAGCCATTCTCAGCTACCCCACTCAGTCTACAATGAACTCGTACAAGACACAGCGCTGCTTTTCAGCTCGGACAAAAAGTGCCAGTCTCTCCACTGTCTCCATCATTCCAGACCCCCTTTCTTTGCTGTTAAATGGTGCTTTGATGCCGTATTGTTCTTAACCAGCCTCGCTAAAAAAAACACTCATTGAAAACAAATTGCTTCTTAGTTCAGTGACAAAGTGAGAGTGAACTTTCCATCTTTAGACCAATTACCGCTATCATAGCACACAGCCTGCTGCTTCAAACTTCACACTTCAGAGAGGGATAAGAGGGGGTGGAGGATGAAGAAAAGCAGAGGGAGAGCGTCTGGCTCAGGGCAGAAATAGGCCAGGCAGGTCTAAAACTAAAACTCATCCAGCCATCCAGGGTGTGTCTGTTGTAGGCTGCCATCAAACATGCATTTACATATTCAAAAAAGGAAACAGGCGTTTGCATGAGTCATCCTTTCCAAGAAGGTAGAGGAAACCAAACTCACAGCACACCATGCTGTACCACGCTGGTGTAAAGTCCACAACAATGAATGTGCACTAAACTCCCCGAGAAGGCAAACTGTTAAAAAAAGAAGCAACCATAAAAAGAAATGAAAGAAAAATTATTGCATCAGGTTTTTGTAATAATAGCTCAAGGCCACTTTAAAATGACTTTACGGTGCAACATCTGTTTTGAGTACAGGCTGACACTCAATGTAATAAAACTGGCAATTTTCTTCTCTAAGAATCCGCAGAGTATCAAATACTGTAAGACCACGTTTGAAGATCAAAAAATGAAGGATCACTGCACACACGCACCGCTAGTCCTCAACATCACTTTATTTCTGTTTATATTCTGATTTCTCCTGATGAGCACAGTCCACAATTAAAAAGACAAACTTCAGATACCTGACTGGGCTTATCTACGGCCTTACGTAAAGCTCATTTATCCCTATTATTTGACTCAAAATGAGGCAAATACATAGATAACAGACACAGCATACAGAGCCAAGTTAAAATTGAGAGTGTCTGTGCTTATTAAATACATTTGCTTACAGTGGCAGAGTGCAACAGAGGATTGAGAAGGCTTGTGAGCAAGATCTGAAATGATTAAGTTTTGTTTTTAGCCACGCTAGCAGCATTGCTCCAAGGATGGCATTGTCTGTCAGTCGGTCTGTCCGCCACTTTGATCCAGACTGAAATACCTTGACAACTATGGGATGGGCAGCCATGACATTCTGCACAAGCATTATCTCCAGATGATGAATTCCTGCAGCACCATCATGAGGTTGACATTTGCGGTTTTGACGGAAATATCTCAACAACTATTGGCTGGATTACCATGAAATCTAGTACTGGCATTCATGTTCCCCTCAGGATGAACTGCAATCACTTGGTGATCCCCTTATTGTCCATGTAATGCCATCATCAGATGAAAACTGTGCAATACTTCCATTTATGCCGAAATACCTCTAAAACTAATGACATTCCCATCAGCTGAAACCGTAGTTTGTGTTTGTAGCTAATTAGCAAATGTTAGCATGCTAACAAGCTAAACTAAGATGGTGAACATGGTAGGCGTTACACCAGCTAAACAACATCAGCATGTTCACACGTCACTGTGTAGCACAATGACATTAGCCTTCAGTTCAAAGCATCATTCTGCTTAAATACAACCTCACTGAGCTGCTAGCATGACTGCAAACCCTTAGTTTGTTGATTTATCAGTGTTATTGAATTGGCATTTACTTTTGAACTGTTCAGTACAGTTGGTCAGTGTTACTGACTTTCAGCACATCATCACCACATTATTGTGTTATCATTTCATTAAATTCTGTAGA
>JAPZEA010000002.1:21353618-21364350 GCA_029783685.1 Heniochus monoceros | reverse complement strand
GTAAAGCAACTATCTCCTTTTTACCTTCAGAGATAGGTTAGCAGATGGGTGTTATGTGAAACAGTCTGTTCTCCCACATCTGTGTGATGTGAATAGAGATTAATTGAAGAGATGATGCTCCCATTCATTCCTGAATTGTCCTTGCACCAGATCTCAGGAGCCAAAAGAATTATAGGCTACACTGGAACAATTAAGTCTGCCTCCTGTCCAGATGCTATCAGAGCTGCACACAGTAAACAAGAGCAGATAGGACCAGGCCCCGGGAACTGAAATGAATCACAGTCTGGGTCTGATACAGACACTTCTCTCTCTCGCTCTCTCTCTTTCTTTCCCCACCACAGCTCCTGCCTAATGCTTAGATTCAGCCAAAGAGCCTCCATCAGGCCATTTTCAATCGGCTGCATGTTTTCTAAAATGGAGAGATCTCCAGATGATATAAACTCTGATGAGCTCAGCAGTCCATGTGTGTGTTTCAGTGTGTATCGTATGTGCAGGCAGGTCTGTGTTATTCTGGCCTCTGCGGATTCGTATGTGTGTAAACATGTCGGAAAAATGGAGAAGATGATTGCGGCGCCTGAATATTTGTTTCAGGTTGCCATCGTTCCGTCGGTGTGCGCCTCTGTATCTGTATGTGAGCTTTTCTGGTGTACAAAAGCTATACAAAGTAGAAAAAAAAGGGAGATAGAGATGACACATGGGCAGGAAGACAGAGCTGAGATAGGCTCTGTCAGCCCAGAGGTGGCTATCTACTGCCTCACAAGTCTTCACAGCTCTTCCCACCAGATTAACTGTCTGGCGTGCTCAGCCCAGCTCTGAAACTGACAAATGTCGCTCTTAATAGTATTTTGTGACTCGTGATTGATTTGTGACAGCTCATCTAGCCTACCGACGCGACCCCGTAGACATCTGGCGAAGTGAACACAGTTTTGCACCTGATATCAGCAGCATTCAAAACCACCTCTTCATGAATAGAGTAATGTTTCATCGCTGCTGTGAAGAGGCACTCTGTGTGCTACATAATGCCGCTGCCTACAGTGGTACAGGGAACAGGATGCAGTTGTACACCTGTGAACTCTGTCATCATTTATTGAAGATGACATGTACTTTTAGCACACATCGCTCCCAGGCTTTCTCCCCTGCGCTGTCGGTTTTAAACACGCTACTGGGAGCACTCGCTGAAAAACAGAGCACTACAGACGCACATAAAACACATAGGAGCTCATAGTCTTTGATTCTGCAACATAAAACACACTTGGATACGGATGCTTACTGTACACACACACACACACACACACACACACACGCGCGCACACACACAGGCGCACTGATTTAAGTGTCTTCTGGGTCGTCCTTTTCCGTACAATAATCCTTGTTAGAGATGCAGAGGCGTTGTAATGACAGCCATAACCATCTTGAAGCAGTTAGTCTTAGTATCACCTCAACCCCCAAGTCTGCTGGGAAGGCTACTTCACACACTCTTTTATTGCCTTCATGACCATTAGTATCTCCATTTTATTGCTGTCATCGTCACCATTTACCTGACAAACGCAGCCTCAGCAGGATTTCTCTCCTCTCCCTTCCTCTCTCTCTCTCTCTCATACGCATGCACTCACACACACATCCAAACTTTCCTCGTTTGGTACAAAAACTGCTCGAGTATTGATTAAAATGGCCACATTTATGATTCACACTTGTGATTAATATTTTGGATCAAAGTCATCATCTGATCCCGGGCATTTCCTGCTGTTCTCCATGCCAAATGTTTCTGTTAACGCTGAAACAACTAATCATTTCATGAACTCTTCTGATACAGAAAATGAATCAGATCATTTTGAGAGTCAATTAATTCTTCAAGTAAAAATACCAAATGTTTGCTTTCTGAAAAATTGCTTTCCTTCACTTCACACCACAGGGAATGATTTGGTGTTTAAAATAAATCCAAAGAATTCATGTTCTGCTCTGGTTGAGAGGAATAATGTGATTTTATACTAATTATATGCTTTTAATCTATTCATTAATTGGAAAAAATGCATTGGTTGACGCACTCCTTGTTTGGACATCACCACCATAACATTATGAAAATCAGTTTGACTGATACCAACTGAGCACCGTCTTTCACTGTTGTCACACAGAGTTGAAGTGCGTCTCTAGACTGCAACTTCTGAAACCACCGCAGCTCACTGGGCCCGCATGCAACCCAGAGGATTGTCTTGCAACCAAAGTGCATGAAGAAAACATCAGATTTGCTTTTGCTAAGTGCCTTCTTGATCTATTTCTATTGCAGTGACTCCTTCAGGACTCTAGTAATAGAAGATAGTGGTTCACAAGTACAGTTTCGGTCATGCAGTGCTGAGATCAATACTGACTGATCCTACTGTGCTGACAGGCCACCGCACAATCCTCTATGGACCCTTACGTCTGGCCGCTGGCCTGATAAATGCTGACATCCAGAAACATGACACTACTGTGACGGACAAGCGTTTGTGTAAGTGTGTGTGTGTGAGTGTGTGTGAGGGAAGATAGATGTGAACAGAAGGATCTCCAGGGCTGCTCAGATCTATCTAGGGATTGCTCTGTTAGTGTACAGTGTGTGGTGGCAGCGGTTAAGTCTGGCTGTGTGTCTCGGATATCAGGGATATACTTCCCCTCTTCTATAGATCCATCCCTTCATTGGAGCAGAGATTACTCTTAGAGACAGCATGCACACCATAATCCACAAAACACCTCTGTTCCCGCGGCTCTTTGGGCAGCAGGATTTCCTCTTATACAGGTGCTATGACTTGTGTGTGTGCTTGTGTGTGTGTGTGTGTGTGTGTTTGTGTGAGTAATACCAAAATGCAATTACAGAGAGATTAGAGCAGATGATGTGCTGGCTAGCAGTGACAAATACACACATGTTGAACGTAAGGATTAAAGCAGAGAGGGGTAGAAATGTGTATATTTTGGTGCAGTAGTGTGAGTGTGTGTGTAAGAATGTATATAATTCTGTGTATGTATCTAGTTGCCTCACATGTTTACATTCCCTCATCTATCCGTCATTCCTTGGCCTTTATCTTTGCTCCTCTGCTGAATGAGATGGTTACAGATGCAGGGAGCTGAGTGTCCTTCGGATTTCATAGTAGCTGACAGCTATACAGTGCACAGGATACACTGCATACTGTATGCTATTTTTCATGCATACACTGCTCCTGTCTTTATGTCTCTAAATGGATTAGACCTCCTTCATCCAGGATTCATATGTCCTAATTGCCTGAATTACACCCAGCAGACAACCCCAAGAAAAACAACCTGGGCGCTAATGAGCAACTCTGCTGCCGCGTCTTTAGCTTAAGCCAGAGATGTATGTTAAGGGAAGAAAACATGCATATTTCAGATAATAGATTCTCCGTGTCAAAGGTGAACGTTCTGCCTCAGGCCATCCTCTGCTCTCTCTCTGCAAAAAGATCACCTCCATTTGTCAAGAGTTTGAAAGCCTTGGAAATTCTTGGAAGATAAACAGTCTTCTGACAAGTTAGTTCTGAGCAGACTGCCCATCACCGCTGCATCTCACAACCTTCTTGATCCTTACTGATTTAATAAAAAGTGTGGTTATGAGTGCAACTAACTTTTCTTCAAATAAGAAAAGAATATAGGAAAAGAAACATTTCTGTTTAGAAAGTAATATAAATATTTGTTGTGAGTAATGAATTCAACACATTGGTAACTAGTATGTGCAGGGTGATAGCATTAGTGTCATCTCCTCAGTAACTGCCATTAATCGTGCGCATGTGAACAGCATAATGCAAAGCTCTGGAAACAACCTTGCACATATTGGCCTTTTCTCAGAACTGAGTTTTATAATATATGCATCTCTCTTTTATTCCTGCAAGCATGTTTCTCACACTACTCTCACATTTCCCAGTTTCTGTGACATTTGTCTGTCGCCTGTCTAAAACACTCTTCTAATTGATTTCCCGTTGTTTGTTAAGTTTGGTGTGATACATTCTTTTTTAAAACTACCTCATCTGTTTTTTCTCTAAAACACCGATGTATTGTACAAGTTTGCACCACACATCTATAATAAAAATGTTGAAAAGCCAAATATTTCACACAAAACCCAATTTACAGTATGAATAAAGGTCCCTCCTGCCCAGAAGTGAGCTTAGAAAGTTTAACCTAAATTAGAGTAAAAGCAAGACATTTTAATCAGGAAACCAAATTTGGGAAAGAAAAAAAGAAAAAAAGAAAAAAAAAAAATGCCTGAAAGTTATTATATTCCGTTTTAAATTGTGCCTCTCAGATTCAATCATTCCTGGAGCTGATCTTCTCTCATTCAATTACAGAAAGCATGCAGCTGATATATTTAAATTTCTGCAATTCAAATAAAGGCTCTGCAAGCACTATTCTCTTTCCATAGCATAGCAGCTCAGACAGGGGCGAAAAAAACACTAATTTCCTGTGATGTGCAGCTCAGCAAATAGTCGGACAGAGGGCAGATTGAGCACAGAACCTGAGAACATGATTTTCTTATCCATGCTGAGGCATTGTTGATATAAACTGTCAAGTCTGGAGAAAGAGGAAAAATTAAGCTAACACAACTCTCTTCTCCTCATCCTATTCCTGCCATGTCTTTGAAGAGAATGCTTTGTTCAGCTGTGTTATTACATTATCAGCAGACAGACAATTTGTTTGACAGTGCTTCTAGAGAGAGCTGTGATGTGCAGTACACATTGCCTCATTCCCCTTTTCCTGATTTCAATTAACAGTTTTCTGCTCTCCAAAACCATCAGTGCACTTTCCCCCCCGATATGTCTTTTCAGTAAGTCAAGGACAGGCTGTTAGGAATCCGCAGAGCCGGCAAGTTCACTCACACGTTAATTGCTTGGAATGGGAGAAAAAAAAATACAAATGTTAAGAAATAGTAGAAAAGGCAAGCAAATCCTCACAAATTTTAACAGGCTTAACAGCTTTGAACAATACAGTGTGTTTGAGGAGGCGTGTTTTGAAGACAACATCTCGGTAATATCACATTTTGTTAATTTGGTGACAACAGACAGTCACTTTGAACACAAACACTGCGCTGGCAAGGCTGCTATCTTCACCACCGCGTGATCGGCTGTTTGTAATAGATATTGTACTTGCTAGCACATTTCCATGTTAATATACAGCAGAGAGTCGGAGGCTGTCGGTGGAGGCAGCGGTCTGGCCGTGGTGTTGTGTTTACGCTACATCTGATTTTGAAATACTCAAATGCTGTGTGACCGGGTGACTCCTAATTAAGGTTGAGAGAATGTCAGGCTTTGTCGTTGACCTATTCTGTCTCACACTGTCAGCGGAGCTAGAAGACATCCATTATAGATATTTCAAATGACAGGTATGTCATGAGGATGTCAGAGAAATACATGTCCAGTCTTACTTCCACCACTCCTCCCTGTTTCTTTTTGAGATGGAAAACCAGCCGAGGTGCTGGAAGACATGTAGCGATACTTCATTATGATTCCTCACTGAATAAAACCACTGTGTTAACACTTCATAGGTCACACCAATCCTTTATAGGTAGGCAAGTGCAGAAACACACAGAGAAACACAAGCATGCAAGCGCAGTGGCTGTACGCTCTGAATGACAGAGTTATACAGGCTTTGCATGAGAATACAGATAATGCAGTCAGATGGCGGGGGAAAGCGATGTCAAACAGACAGGCCTTCAAACGAGGCACCGAGCCTCCCTCTCCCTCTCAGTGAACTGACAGCCTCTGGCCTGAGATTCAAGCAGCGTCACGATGTCAAACTCTACTATGTTTTGACACCCATTGCTGTCCTCAGCAGAAAGAAAGAGGCAAAACAGCAGTGAAGGCTTTTGTAAACACAAAATTCACAGTCCATTTGTGTTTTAGTTCCTACTGAATGCACAAACAGACCTCGCGGTGAGGCACACGCATGCACACGCACATACACTTGAGAGGGAAGAGCAATATACACTGTAAGCCCTTTTCAGACGTTCACTGTAATCAGTAAATATTTTGACAATTTCATACGTTGGTATTAACTGAGTTTAAGTAAATGTTTAAGTTGTACATGGCTCGGGTATGAATAAAAGCAGCCATATAGCCTGTTATGATGCTCTTATGTAGAATGTTTTGCATGTGAACTACTTGCTCCTTAATCATAGCGACTGTTTTCAAGTGACAGATTGTAACTTTTCCATAACGGACTGTATGTGTGAAAGCCCGACAGTCATTTCTTTAACAGATAAATTGACAGAGCAACGTTACGGACCCCATGACTGAAAGCATGGAGAAAACGAAGCAGAGCGAGGGAGGGGGAGGTAGAGAGAAGGAGATGAAGAGGGAGAGAGACGGAGAGGAAATCTATTACTGATAGTGATTTGGTGCTTGCTGGAGAGGATGGGGGAACAGAGGGGTCCATTCATGTGGCTCTTGTCCCAATAGAGGAGATAAGAGAATAGTGAAGCTCAACTAACTCTGTAATTACACTGCACAGACGTCTGTGGAGAAGTTTCTTTTCCTGGTGCTGAGAGCTCCACATTCCAGCAGACATGGAAGGCGAGGGTTAAAGGCATTTGAGGCTGAAGTAATCCCAAATGTACGGTATCACCTCTGCCATCTGTAAATCCTCACGGGATGTAATTTGTGTGTCCAAGAGGATGGTATCTATGTTTCAGCCATACGGCATATTCGTCCTCTGGCCCCAGCAGTCTACGTGAATATTTGTGTCTACTAGCTTCCCTGAATGGGCTCCATCCAACCTTTTCTTTCCGTCTACTGTCACAGCAGCACAGACAGGAGGCAATTTTGTGATGTTATTTGGGTGATTTTATTTGCTCAGTAGGGCACCATGCCCCCAACCACCACTGACACATTTTTAGTTCTCCACAGTCTCCCCGGTGCAAAGCCCACCTGAGACATGGTAAAATCAGAGTAATGAAGTACGCAGCACACTGGCAAAGGCATCAATCAGATGACAGCGGGAGGACAGACAACAAAGGGAAGAGAGGTGGAATAGTGGCACGAAAAAAGAGAATGGGAGAAGAAAAGATTAAACTCAACCAAGGGATGAAACCGTAATTCGAAGCAGCACGGGATGAAGAAACACATGCGCAGCTATGAAATATTACACAGCCATACATTAAGGGAATGTAAGAGAGGGAAAGGGAAAGATAAATGTGAATGGGTCTGGAAAAGAAGAACAAGGCCAATAATTTGAGACCGGATATACCCTTTATGGACAGTGTCTGGTTGGGTTCCCCGCTCTGACAGCTTATTAAAGTTTCATGCTAAAATGAGTCAATATTAGATATGACATTTTCAGGGTGAACTAGTCTGGGGCGGATATGGGAATAGGGTAAGGTTCTCGTTGCCATAGCAGCCAAATGACCAGTCCTGGCCAGAGGGGACCCAGACAGTAAGGAAGCTGTACAGGGTGCTTCCATGTCAGTAAAATAATCTTGCCTCAATTTCAACTGAAAGAAAGATTAAAGGACCATAATCATATCAAGTTTTATTGTCACATACACAGCATTTAACCTATCCTGAGCACTAGGAACAGTGGACAGCCATTGAGCAGCATCACCTGGAGGACACAGGTAACACGCAAACTCTATGCAGAAAAGCCTTGCACCAGCTGGGATTCAAACCCAGTAGTAGTGGTGGCACCCTTTAGTTTTTTTTTTTGGTAACACTTTATATTAAGGTACACATATTCACCATTAGCTAGTTAGCATATATTATATTAGCATCCTGGCTCTTAATTAGTCATCATAAAGCACTTATTCATTCCTTATTCTGGGCGTTAGGGTTATTAAGGGTTAGGGTTATATTATTGAGATAATTCATGCACGAAAAAGACGTTAAAAAATGACTAACAAAGAGCTGAATTGCTACTAATATGCATGCCAATAAGCAACAAGTTAATTGTGAATATGTGCACCTTAATAATCATTAGAAATCAGCAGAATGTAGTTATATTATGGACTGTGTTGAAGTTTGAGTAACCTGCAGTGTCTGTGTCTAATGCTCAGTGAGGCACTGAGCTACACAGGTGTCATATTACAGACACTACACCTGCAGCAGTTCAGTGAAGACAGTCGGTGTTCACAAGACAAGTTAACTTATTATTGACCCTGTTCTTTAGTTCCACTCACCTGCCACAGGTCACGTCATTTACCCAGAGGAGAAGAAGCAGCCGACGCATGCTCTTAATTTATCAGAGAAATTAAACGCTGTTTATTTTGGCTTCGACTCTAATTGAATAATTCTCCTCTGCCTCTCATTAGCATTGGCAATTTCATCTGTACAGATGAAAAAAGAAAGCTGATTGAATTCCAGATTAAAAATCAAAAGACCATAAGTACTAAACAAATAAACAGTCTGTGTTACCTCTGTTGATAAGGTGTGAAGTTATGAATGTAGCCATGTAAAAAAAAAAAAAAAAAAAGCAAGGTCCTCATTGCACCTGTGTAAAATTGACCTTAGTGTCTGCACACATACAAATGTGCAGAGTTTGTGTAAACAGTGTAGTGCTGACATTCAAATGCATATTACACTGTTAGTGGAATAGGAGTATCCATAATCAGCATGCCAGGCTCTCAGCATCCATTATAATAGAAGACAAAAAGAAAATAATCTACATATTTATGGGGGCAAGGTAAACGCAACGAGGTAAGAGATGCTAAGAGGTTAGTAAGGCTCATTTCAGATTGAAGCACTTAAATGCTGCTTCACTAACACAAGACTTGTAGCAATAATTTGAAGTATTTCCACACACTGTGAATATATGTACAGCTACAAGATAGTGAGTCAACCTACAACCAGTCCATAAAAGCTTTAACAACTGCTGTTCTACACATGCAGCGTTGGATTGGTGGAAAAGTCCTGGTGATCATGTGTTTTACATCCCATTTAGTAGAAAAGTAGTAGAGGAGGAGTAGTTTGTTCTTAAGCACAAATAGAAAAGACAAAAAATGGACTCTACAGTACAAAAACAAACAGCACTAAAACATTTTTTCTTTTCATCCAAAATGTACAGTGCAAAACAACTCCACAGCAATAACTGCTTAGCAACAAAGATGTCATCAAAAGCAAAGGAGGAGCTTTTAGATTACCACTTAAAACTGCATATACAGTATGTGCCTGATTTACACAGCAAATCTCTAAGTTAAACTGACTGCTGTCTGGTGGAAAAGAATCATCATCATCCTTTCTATCAGTCGGAGGAGGCCGTTTAGAGGCTGCCCCAACGACAGTAAATTGAACTGTGGTACAAATATGAATTTGGCTATGACTAAATTTAGGAGGCAAGGTTTAGGAGAGAAATTGAATAGTATCGTCACTACCCGGTGAAATTCTCTCCATGTATGGTGGTTCTTATGTTTTCAATAAACTTGAAGGATTACATGCGTTTTTTATGTCTTAAGAAATTCCCCTACCACTAAGGCTCATAGAAATCTTCTCAAAACACAACGGATTATCACAAAAAAAGCATTATTAAGTTTGAAACATGCCCGTTTTCTTAGTTCCTAAAAAGTTGATGTGTGATATACAGGGTTTTCACGTGACATTTTGACATGTGATCTGATAACAGTATTCATTAAATGTGTTGAGTTGACCAGACAGCCGGTTTCACATAAACATGGTCGATCACTGACGTGTCCTGTACTTTATTGTGAAACAATAATTTGCAAAGTGAGGTGTCAAGGATCTTTGCAGCAAACATTCCTGCTGTTTGTCTTAATTATTTGATGGAATCACTTTAGCTAAAAGATAGTACATGTGACAAAATATCAGAGGAGTATTAGCTTTAAAGTTTTGAAGGCAGTCTGTATTGTGAAGCACAGGGCAGGTATGGACATACGTTTAAGCCATCTTTTCTCAACAATGGACTACTTGTATGAACTACTTCTATGAGCTACTTGAGTGGTTCTGTACCAAACTGTGTAGCATGCTAAGATGAAAATCTTCAGCATGGCACAGAATTAATTTTCTACTGAGAAACATTTGATTCAATAGTTTTGATTCAGTTGAAAGAATGTTTCAGTATTCAGTCATCCAATCCATGTCCCAAGGACATGTTGTCAATTCAATCTTGACAGTAATGGATATCAAAGGGTGCTTGGTGGGTGTATTTTATGCAGTCTTACGCAGTTAATTAGACATTCTTGGAATTTAACTTGGGAAAAATTTGTATCTCTGCACATAAGCTCTTTTGAAAGAAATATAATTGAATAGATGGCCTGCTGAAAGATGTTGCGGCAGAGTTAACACTTAAACACAGGTGCACACTAGGCATCAGTCACTTACACACACATACACACAGGTCCCATAGCTCTAGCTGTAATCAGTGTGTTTATATGGAGTGTCAAGAAACCTGGGCCGCTCGGACAAAAAGCACTGGGTGAAATGAGGAATGCCAAGACAACGCGCTAAACGGCGTAGACCTCATTATCCATCTTCGAACTACGCACGCACGCACGCACACACACACACACACACACACACACGCACACACGCAGTTGTCCGCTGCCGGTCACTGACGAGGACTGATAGAGTGAACGGAGACGGGGACAGAGGAGTCAAACAAAGGAGTGAAATATGAAGACAGGAGGAAACAGAGAGCCAAAATAAGAGAGGAGGAAGCAGAGGGATGGAGCACAGGATGAAGCTGACAGATATTAAAACAGCCAGAACACACCGAGAGAGCTTTCCCTTCCTGAGAGCTAATATACAGAGATTAGTGG
>JAPZEA010000002.1:21335634-21346310 GCA_029783685.1 Heniochus monoceros | reverse complement strand
AACCGAACATATCCGAACTGTGCACTGTATTTTACAGCAAGGCATGACCCGTCCTCCTCTGCCTCTGATTGGCTGACCCTGATATTCTTACCCTAATCCTATCCAATCTCACGCATCGCGCCTTAAACTAATCAAAAATTTCAGCAACTAGTGCAACTGGGAATTCAGACACCGCTATGAATATTTGAGGGGCTTTTATAAACAAATCAGTGCAGATTCCAACAGAATAAATCTCACATTTTTATGCAAATTCTGCCCGTCGGGTGTGGAAAAACAAGTCTGAACGTCAGCCACATCTGGAACGAATTTGAAACAGCACATCTAGTTGAAGCATTTGACCACTCTTGGGAAATATCCATGACTGAATGATGACCACAAGAAATCTCTAACAAAGGGTAAGACCATGAACAAACAGCCACAAAATTCCTCCACCCAAGTCAAACTCACAGCGTTTTGTAAAGAACCGGTTACCTTGTATCCCAACAAGTAGACAGACTTATAACCTACTAGACGACACTGCTGGAGATCTGCAGCATTTACAGCTCATTAAAAAATTAAAAATGGAAGAAATGAACATGAGCTACTTCATTTTAATCTGTGTCATTTTAATCTGTGTGAAGTGAACTTTGAGCTAGCTCTTGTGAAGTGTGATTTCAACAGCGCTGATGAGAACCAACAGAAAGCAGCAGACGCCATTAAAGTTGTGTCACTATCTGACAACTGTAAAAAATCATCATAAATGCCTTAAGTACATAAAAGAAACATAGCACCCATACTATGCATTTCATCACCATAACTTTTTTGTATCTGCAGAATGTTTAATTATTTCTATTATATCCATATTGTAGGCTATGTATTATTCTCCTGAATGTTAATGTGCAGGGGCCAATTGCACCAACAGGGCTTACACCTGGTCAGTGTGGCCTAATAGTTACACCATCTAGGCTTAAGCCTTGTCAGGAGCAGGTGTGAATAAAAACTAGTTTAACGACACAGCCTGTTACACTGATTAACACTGTGATGACAACGATGCCTCTCATATAACCCCGTTTCCAAAAAAGTGGGACTCTGTGTAAAACGTAACTAGAAACAGAATGTGATGATGTGCAAAACACTGAAACCCCACATTAAAAAGAGCACAAAGAAAACATATCGAATGTTGAAATTTCATTGTTTTTTTTTTTTATTTTATCCTCATGTAGAATTTGATGACAGCAACACGGTTAAAAAAAGTTGAGACCGGGTTGTGTTTCGACTTTACAACGACAAATAGCATCACTGCTGTTTGTGATTGAGTTTTTTTTTTTTTTTTTTTTTTTTATATTATGTCCTTTTTCCACATGTTTGTCAGTGGTGTTTAGAGAGGAGCACACACACACACACACACACACAGTCCATTCTAAAGACTCCTCTTAACAAAGACTGACTTAGAGGTGAGGACCAGGCTTAGTAAAGAACAGTTGGTGTGACCCATCCCTGATGTCCATCGACTGCAATAACCCATCTTCACACTTCCTGCTGATACAACACATACAACTGTGTTGTCTCTCTGTCTTGCTTTTCCTGTATCTATTGCCTTTATCTTCCCCTCTCAGCCAATATGAAGACACTTCAGACTGCTAGTGCCTCTGCTGCCCCCTGAATACACTTAAAAACTTTCCTGTAAAGTTCAAACTATAAACTGCAGCTAACTCAGCGTCAGAGCAGAAAGTTTCTAATCTTTGAACCATAATTAATTCTAATAACAGTGGATAACTGGATCTGTGGCTTCCCAAAATGTTTCTCTGTATATATTGCTGTTTTTTTTCCAGCAGATAAGTGCGAGGGCTTTTCACATCACACATTATCTGACAGAGGAAAGGACTTTAATGATACAAACAGACAAATTAGGCTGTTGTGTACATTAGGATTCCTCTCTCTCTGCCTCCACACTCCAATTTATAGAGATCTCCTGTCAAGTTCCACAAAGCTAATGATGAGTAGGTTCAAGATGCTGCTAGAACTTTCTAGCAATGTGGAAGTGACGTCTACAGTGGAACTCGCGTGTGTTTAATGTTGAAAATTCATCCTAATATTAGACCTTTGGGCTATTTCCTTTTCAACAAATCTTGTCGGAGTGAGATCTTGCAGATGAAGTGGTTTAGCATTAATAATTTATGGCTGAGCCTTTTTATAGAGCACAGCCCTTGAGATTCATAATTCTATTCACATTAGGCCTCAGAAAAAAGTTTAAGTTTTAATAAATAGGTATTAAAACTTTAACTTATATTAATAGCAGCAATTAAAGGGCATACTGTGGAGTTATGCATCATTTCTGTACTGGTAGAGTGGAAAACCCACTCAGCAGAACTTCCCTTAGCTCTCTGTGTCTTTCACTCACTTTATCTTTCTCTTTTTAATTCACACACGCACATTCTTTATCTCACTTCATCACTGTCTCCTTTCCAAACAAGAGATAATACACAGAATTGACACTCCATCGCGGGCATTGTGTAGAAACGTTAACATCTGTGCAAACCTTTTACGGCCGTCATCAATAAAAAAATTGTTCAGTGTGCTATAAATGCGTGAGACGCAGCATTTTACTCCACCTCATCATTCCATAATCAATTCGCTGAACATTACTACTACAAGATGAGAGTGCCTTACCAGCCGTGGTCTTTATTGATGAGCAATTCTCCTTGTCTCCCACATCATCGTTTCCTCTGGCGTGCCAGGTCAAACGGTGTGTGTTAGTCAGCCAATAGTCATTCATTTCAGTTTATGGAGTAGAACCTGTGCTGAATGGTCATGCCATTAAAGACATTAGCATGCACGTCTTCGCTACAGGTACCAAGTGCATGCATGTCGGGCTGTTTTAACCAAACCTCTATTTCACAGGTGACTGAAAGAGCCGGTGTGCACGTTACTGCTGTTTGTCTCCACTGGCTCTCCAGTACAAGTGCAGCAGGCCATTTGCTACGGCTGGCTTTAGTAGTAGCTGCAGACGGGCTATCTCAGTGGGATTTTTTCTCTCCCTCTCTCTTCTTGGTTTGCTCTGATGCACTACTGTGCCTGGGGAGATATGATGGAAGGGAGAAAAGAGAGTTTGTTTCCTTTGTTCTGCAGTTCTGAACACAGGACTATAATTTTCTCGCCGGAGCCAAGAGAAGGGTTTGACTTAAATAATGGCTTCTGTGTTCTAATTTGTGTAGGGATTACTCCTGCTGCTTGGCTAGTGCAATGCAAGAGTTTTGTGAGCTGATCTGTATGAGCAGTCAGAGAGGAATGAGATAGTAGAGCGGGGGAATGAAGACGGAGAGAGGAAGAGAGGGAACGAGACAGAGAGAGAAAGAAAGTGAGGGGCCCAAAGAGAAAAAGGTTCTGCTTCTTTGCTCCTGTGATTCCCGATGAAATTGATTCTCATACCTCAGGAGATCTCCCACTGTCCCCTTTCTCCCCTTCGTCCCGCCTCTATTACATACCTGTCCAGAGGATGAATGATCTACACATTACCCATGAGTACCTCTGACCGGTACATGCATCAGCGACTTCCAGCGCTCAGGGACCTCACAGACACACTGAAGAGACAGAACAGGAGAGACATGGGGGAGGAGACGGCAAAGGATGGACAGAGGAAACAAAAACGATCAAAGCTGATGATGGAGATGAGTGCGGGGAAAGCGAGCGAGGGGGAAACCACCGAAGTGACGCGGCGGAAAGGAGCGGAGGTCTGATTAGGGCAGCAGATGGAGATGTGCAGGTGAAAGCAAGCGCAGGAGATAATAGAGGCAATGAGTTAGTGTATTAGGAGGAAGGCAGGGGAGTGAAGGATGAAGTTTTAAAAAAAAAGAGATTAGGGATTCCCACAGAAAGAAATGGAGATCGGATGGAGAATGAGGCTCAGGGAGCTGGTGTAGAGAGGGTTAGGCTCCTCCACCTAATAGCTCAGAGGGGGGCAATCAGGGTTGGCGAAGGCTCTGCCTGTAGCTTCAACCCTGCAGTTCACCGCTGCCTTCCCGGGGGATGGGTGTCACTCGTGTGGAGAAAGAGAGCAGCCACTTTAATGAATGGAGCTCTTTATCTGAGCCTGAACAGCGAGTTATTACCTACTTAGCAGACACTACTGAGTGGGTTTTATTTCCACGGCAGTGATCTCCAGGGCGGCGGAGGGGGGGAGGTAAGAGGGAGTTCATATTTGGTGCCTTATTTTGTAACAGGGTACGACATCTCTGGCCTCCATTCTGTAACAAAGCCCCGAAGCATGGTCGAGCATCACTGACGAGAGGAGTATTAGTGTGGAAGGCTGCAGGAAAACCACACAATAATAACACCCACTGGGAAGGCCTCAAACTGTGCTGAATCTCTGCTACTTCTGTCTGCATTTCTATTAGGGAGTTGTGAATGTTTTAAAAGTATTCAAGCGAGCATTCTCATAGCATTGAAAACATCTCTTTTTAAATCATGAAGTTTTTTGTCGGCCTAATGAGATAAGCTCATGAAAAAAGAGAGTCTGAAGATACCAAAGTAGGACGGAATTTCACACTTATGAATATAGGGAGCAGGTAAAAGTCAAGATTCAAAGCAGAGAAATGTATGCATTACAGTTATTTGCTTTTGTTGAAAGAACTGAAATACAGTGTTAAAAAAAGTTAGACTTGTTGCGGTATGCATTACCCATAAAGCCTGTGGGAAAAGTCAACAACCTCAGAGAGGCCAAAGGTGTGATTGGAGACTCCAAACTGCGATCACTTGTTAAACACATGTGCTGACCCCGTGACAGACTGTCCTGAACCTCGCCTAATGTATGCTGCAACCCAGCCTCTAGTGACTGTGGATTGTGAAGACAATGATAATAATAATTACAACCATGATCCCAAAAAAGTTGGGATGCTTTGTATAAAACAGAGTGTGATCACTTGCAAATGAACTGTGTTTACCGACAACAGTTTTCTGAAGTGTTCCTGAGCCCATGTAGTAATCTCCTTTATCCAATCATGTGTCGACAAAGTGGTGAACCTCGCTCCATCCTCGCTTGTGAGGATACTATCACCTGTTACCAATCAACCTGTTTACCTGTGGAATGTTCCAAACAGGTGTTTTTGGAGCATTCCACAACTTTCCCAGTCTGTTGTTGCTCCTGTCCCAACTCATTTGAAACGTGTTACTGCGTCAAATTCAGAATACGCAGATATTTACAAAAATCAATGAAGCTGATGACGTCAAACATGAAATATATTGTCTTTATAGATGCCAAGAAGGATTAGCAAATGATCACATTCTGTTTTATTTCACAGCGACCCAACTTTTGTGGAATCGGGGTTGCATAATCATTTTTAAGCATAAAGCATGTTAATGCAGGTAGATGCAATGTGATGTGCTTTACAACGGATGAAAACTTAGAGAAAAACACAGATGCAAAAAGTAGACACAATTAATTCATGAAATTCACATGCATCACTGAGTAGTTAACCTACAAATGTACCACAATCTCCCTCTACTGCCTGTCTGTCTGCAGGCAGAACAGAGCTGATGGAGGAGGATGGAGCCAGTCTAAATCCTCTGTTCTTCAGCTCTGCAGGCTCTGAGAGCTGCTTGGCTCCCCTGACGCTGCCTGATGGCTTTAATTGGTCTCCTCTGGCTAGGAGCAGGGCACAGGAATCCCTACCCACTAATGGAGTGAGCTGCAACAAGAGTGATAACTCTCATACACCAGAGTGTGCACATACATGTTCACTCAAACAGACACACCAGCATGTGCACACCCACCTGTAAGAAAACGCAAACACAGTTACACGCATGTACAAAGTAAGCAATCAGTCCACCCGGGGACTCTTTCTAGATAACTCCTCGCTGCATTCAGACATAAATCCATATGCCTGAAAACCTGCCATAAAGATCTGATCCTATGTGAATATACCTTTCCCTCGCATACGATGGTGGGAAGAAGAGTTGCTCCCTCCAGGAATTGGCTGTTTGATTTCTACCTGTATGACTGTAGTGCTCAGGGACTATTTGCATCATCTAAGGAGGGGTTAAAGGAAAGCAATGAGTGCCACTTCTTCTAAAGCTAGAAAAACACTATTGCAAAGACTTTCAGGTTCAACTGCACATGTAATCCCATCTGATGGACTGAGAAAATATGCTTCAGAGGATGTAGGGAGTAGAAAAAATAAAATGAGAGAGAGTATCAAACGCAAACTAACGTCTTCTTATCACTCATAATTTGAAACATTTAGAGAAGATCCAGTGTGTGGTGTCTACAACTCATAGATCTAAAATTTTGTGTTGCAAAGTTTAAAAAAAAGGAAAGAGAAAATGTGTTTTCTGCTGCTGACTCTGGGGAACGATTATGGATGTTATTACTCTCGCAGACAGATGCTGTTTGTACTGAGAAGACCATCTCCAGAGCATTGTCTTTCTCTCAAAATGAGGGAAAGACATCAGCAAAGAGAGAAATATACAGTCAAACAGTCTGTAATACCACTGGTGGAAGTACAGTACATGAACCTTCTCTTTATCTAATGAGCATCCTAGACAGACAGAGACAGAGACCGCTCCCTGTCTTTCATTGCTCATCTGGGAATTATACTGCTGAGGACGGGGAATTGCTAAAAGCTACGTAAACATACTGCACAGCCAGCATCTCCACACAGCCTCGACATCACAAACAGACCTTGAAAAGTACATGAAAGACAAGCAAGGAAAAACTGGCTGAGGCTAAGCGGGAGGGAAAGCCGACGTGCAAATGATATCGGGAAAAAGAGGAGCGAGAATGAACTATACAGTGGTAGCGTGATCCTCTTTAGCATTTAAGCTACGTGCATTTACCGGCTGAGTGAGAGCGCGGGTCTCCCCTATATATGAAGTGTACAGAAACAAAGCTGACAGAGATCAATCCAGAAGACTCAACACATCCCAGAACCAGCTGTCACTCTAATTGCCTCCCTCTACCGTTATCTTTAGCATCACTTCCATGCTAATGCTGCACCAGGTTATACTGGTTATGGGTCTGCAGGAGATTCTACTTCCTTTAATGAGCACTGGATCTCCATATAGAGCGGAAGCATTTCTTTTCGCCTGTAGTAGCTACAGACCGTCTGTTATGTGGAGTTAAGTTGTGTACAGCATTCGTGCCATTATGGCATTGTGCCAATCCGGGTTCTTAATGGGCTAAGCAGTGTTTACTTTTCAAAGACTTCCACATGAATTATTGATGGCTGCGAGCTGATTTGTGCTTGGAATTAGTCTAGAATAATCCATCTGGGCCTACCTTGCATCCTCGGTGCCATTTCTCTCTCTAGGGTAAACAGGCTGACTGGAAACTTACGTAGCTTTGCACTGTAATTTGTTATCCTGATTTCTGCTGAGTGTAAAATGGTTACTTGAAGTGGCGTGAAAAATAAGCTTAAGAGACAGGCCATGCGAGCACAACAGGAAAGTGACCAAAGGGTTTTAGTGGTCGTGCGGGAACCACAAGACATGCATGGGTGATGTCAAAAGAATAAATTAACACATTTTTGTTAATTAATCCTTCATTTGATTTTACACAGAAGACTAATCATTTCGGGAATACTTGTTAATATTTGGAAAAATGTAATCCCTGATCCCATCGGGGCATCAGGGGAGCATAGCAACATTCCCAAAGAGATCCGATGTCTGCTCTGATCACCCACCCCTCTCACCCTTATCCCTGCTGTAACTTATTATAATCTTCTTTCTCCTCTTTCTAAATCTTTACTGTCATTTTTCCTGCAAGGCATTGACTTCTGCTCCTCCCTCTGGTTGTGACATGTCTGCTAAATCACTGTTTTTACCTTAACTTTCACCTACAATGGTCTCCAATGGAGAAGATGGAGTTTGGTTTCACAGCCCAGGAAGGGAAGCCTGGCAATTCCAAGACGTTGGGAGAAGGGAACGTGAGGCCTGACTACCTGATGCAGCAAATACACCCCAAAACGTCATACATCCACTCGTTTGCTCATCTTCCTCTCTAATAGAACTAAATTTTATAACATGAGTGCAAAGGGAGGACAGCACTAACATTATGATTTGCTTTAAAAGTGTCTGTGTATTGGCGTGTACTGCAAAACATAAACTCAACAGTATGCGAAGGGTAAAAAATTAAGGATTGTTATCAGAGGAAGTGCAGAAGAAGAGCTTTAGGAAGGCACGACTTCTACATTTGAAAATTTCTTCCCACTGTGCTTGTGTGAGTGTTGCCAATTGGTCCAGACCCCGATTCATTTTCTTGGCCCTCTTTGGTGTCAGAAAACGAATAGGCTTTGCATCTGAAGTTTGGTAATAAACTCTTGGATTAGATCCATCCCTCGGACAAAAATGAACCAGCCTGAGCAAAGAATAAAGAGACGATTCCTCAGCAGTCTGTCAGAGGCAACTGGCTCTACTTTCCTTCCTGTTTGTGGGCAGCAACAGTCTCCCATCCTTTTTTTTTCCCTTTTGTGTCTTGTGTTTCCTTCTCCATATAGGTACGTCTCATTTCACTTAAATGTCGTTTCCTCGCTCGAGCTGGAAGTTGTTCTTGTCCGCCATCTTAAGGACCGTCCCAAAGCTCTTATTTCTGTTTCTTCCAGCTGTGCCGGCATCATCAGAAACAGACGTCGCTTCGCATGACGCTTCAGAGAAAAGGACGTCTCAATTCTCTGAAAACAGATTTCCTCGTTCCTTCTCTCCTTGCATGGAAAATAATCAAGTGAGGGAAACTTGGATGCAATTTAGGTGAATTGGGATGTACACTATGTCTCCTGTCTGTCTCTCCCCTGTCTGTCAAGTGTGTGTGTGTGTTCCCCTGCAGGGCGTGGCTACAGGTGGGGCTTGGCCTCCTCACCTGGGCGCAGCTGTGCTCTATCAGGCAATCAAGGTCCACCCACTGCAACAGTATACAAGCACCGGCTCCTCACTCAGTCCTCATTGAGTCGTCTGTTTATCCACACGGTAAAGACCCAGACCTCGACTGAGCTCAAGTCTCTTTTTGATCTCTTCTCCTTGCCTGCCTTCCTGACTCTTGTTTTTTTGTTTTTTTGTTTTTTTTGTTCAGGTGCCTGCTCTCACCTGTTTTCCGGCCATGCCCTGTTTGTCTACATCTTTGGAGAAAGGATTGGATCTTCACCTGTCTGGCCAACTGTGCCACAAGCCTTGCCTTAATTCTGGAGACACATTGACTCTACCTGTTGTTACTAATCTCAGTGATCATTAAAAGACTGTTGAACTGTTTCCCATCTCCTGTGCTGTGTGGCATTTTAGGTCCAGTATATTTGCTAACCTAACAATGTTTTTGTGTGTAAGTGACTAATGGACACAACAATTTTTAAAACTGGTTCAGTATTGAGTTAGAGCACTACAGCCGGCAGCCACAACATGGACTGCAATGTGCACTGTGAATGACAAGCTCAGATTATTTTCTAAATGTCTGAGGATATTATGGAAAGGATCCCTACAGAGAGAGGCCTTTTTGTTAAAGAGTAAGAAAAAGCAAAAGAGTCATTTTAACCAGGCACAGCTGTTATATCACTCTCGCCAAAGCGACTGACTCCACTTACAGAAACAGTGATTTTATCATTGAAAAACATTTAATTTAAACTTGACTGAAACAAAACTCACCAAAACCTTCTTGGTTCATCTTTCACTGTTCCAACGATCACCAGCATCTTCGATTTTGGTTGAAATAAATCCTTAATTCACCAAAGTGGGAGAGGAGTGAGAGAGTGGGCAGACATCAGAGGAGCAGTGAAAACAGCATGACAGCGGGAATATGTTCACAACCAGCTCGGGAATTATTTTCAGCAGACATTGTGTCAGACTTCAACAGATGAAAAAACTTAATTACCAGAAAACGGAAACTATTTTTTTCTTTTATTTTAACCTACAATCGTGCACATTGTACTAGTATTATATTGATTTCCGCACCACATGTTGTGGTTGTTTGGCATTTTAATTTAGTGTAACTTGGTTTCAGTTGGATGAACTAATTAGATTTTGGTGGTCAAAGATCAAGGTCACTGTGACCTTACAAAACACGTTTTTTCATATGCTATTTACAACAAAATTCACATATCCAAAAGGTCACTTCACTGTGACATCATAATTCTGCAAAAACACTTCCCTGGCCATTATTCAACACCTCAGGAACAGAAGGAGAGATGGTGACCATGTTTCACATTCGGTCAGATACTGCATTTGTGACACTAATCTTGGGTGTCCACCTTGAAACTGTGCTGATTGTGGAGATCTTCTGCACTGCTGGGCTGAAGACGATTGGGTTGAAGATTGTCATTGCAATATGTGACACAGCTCTCTATCCACCGTCTGTGCTCCTCTCTAAGAATAGTCTGTAAGTAAAGACAGCATGCTTCATGGGAATTATTCGGCAATACGCTGATAACTTCCAGTTTACCAAAAATACACTTAATACCTTTTTGTTAAGTTTCATCAAGTTCTTCACTACATATATTATTTGAGTCTGAACAGACATGAATGGAAACTGCAACTTGTCTAATTTGCAGCAGCATGTAAGCACCAGGCAGTAATTCTAGTCTTGGTAATATTTTTCAATAAAATTATATCCAGATTAGCTCATTTTGTTACCATAGCAATTTCCAGTGGTTGATTTAAAATATAATTTACTGGCTGGTGAGAAACACCAGCTTAATGTTACTTCAAATTAGACAAGTTGCAGT
>JAPZEA010000002.1:20923319-20937910 GCA_029783685.1 Heniochus monoceros | reverse complement strand
CCCCTGAAAATTCCATCTTTGCACATCATAAGTCTTAACGTTTTCTCACTGCAAACGCCAGACTGCAGACAAAGGAGTAGCTCCCTACAGTTTGATGTGAGCCACAAATCAGGTGTTGTATTGATGAAGAGGTCTGGTAACCGCTATGATCTGCTGTAATCTAAATTCCAGTGAAGGCGAGGAAAATCCAATGTGCTTTCGACGGTGTGTTATGGAAGCATTTCGCCCGGCTGTTTTAGATAATCACCCAACAGCTTGTCTGTAGGTGGTTTTTCCAGTAATGAATAAATTCATACATTTTATTGAAGACTGTGATCAGCCTGCGTGATCAGGCCATAGTACTTTTACACTAGAATACATTTGCTAATTTTGTTCCAAATTTGCCTTTTGTTTTGCTGTGTTTTGAACACCCCTTGGTTACCTAGCATGTAATTCAATGCATTTATTCTCTCTGAGGTTTAGACAAATATCTAATCATGATTAGACCTCCACTCTCTGTCCATGGTGTGCTAAAATAGATCCGATGAAAAGCATTGTCACTGCTCTCTCTAAGTCTTGCGTTACATGCAAACATTAGGCACTGTGAATGTGAGAGAGAGCTGTATGTGTGTTAAAACAGTTTTGAATAGCAAAGTAAGTTCTTCTTGCTGGTAATAGACTGAGTGATGCACTAAATACTGTAAAACTTCAATTAATAGTACAGGATTTTATTTGCTTCAATCTTGAATACAACCAGCCTATTTGGGACGCAAATTTATGATTTCTACCATGGTTACTCCGCCTCTGATTGGCTTATCCTGATATTCTTACCATAACCCTAACCACTCATCACTCCTCATGCCTAAACCCAAGCAACACAACCAATGAAGGCCACGAGTACTAGCCAGTCAGCAGCAGAGTAGGGTGGGTAATCACTCACTGTAATGGGATTCGTAATTAAGGATTTGGGACATCGTATAAGGGACCTGCCTTCAATTCCTTTTGAACAAAACTCTCGCTCAGCAAATGGGAAACACTGTCAAATTATTTCTCACTGTATTGCCAACCTCATGAGAGAGAAAGAGAGAGAGAGTGAGAGCAGTGGGAGTTTGACTCAGTTTTACAAGCATGATTCCTAATGGTGAGAAAATTATAGGTGTCATGCAAGTGCGCTGTTTTTTTCCAGGTGTCTAACATTATGCACTATCTATCATTGTTGTGGAGCAGTGTTAAATCATGCATGATGGCTTTGTGTATGCTATATCGAGCAGGTGTTGGGTAGATGGATTTGCATTGTTGTGTTAAGGCAGAGAGAGAGAGGGGACTGGGGGGAGATGTAAATGGAGCCACTGAGTTGGGCATCAGGTTAAATCAGCATGTGGGAGATAGAGAGATAATGGAGATATGTCTTGCTGCTGCATTTACTCATTCCTGATTTCTGATTGCAGATGATGACAAGAAAAACCAAACTGTTTTCTGAAAGACAGAAACCCTGATTTCTGAGTATGGCAGCTGCCATAGCTTGCTATACCTTGTGTGAGTTTTCTCTAGGTACTTTGGCTTCATGTCCAAAGACATGAATGTTTTGGTAATTGGCAACTCTAAGTGTGAGCGTGAATAATTGTCTGTCTCTATGTGTCAGCCATGTGATTGACCGACAACCTGTCCAGGGTGTATTGATTTAGATAAGCCTTGGACTTCCCATCTTTGTATTTGTCTGCATTTGCTCTCTGTTTATGACTTTACTCTGTTTCTGTACTTTTATTTGGGGAAAGTCTCTAAAGCAAAGATGCCTTGCGGCCTTCCTGTTTTCGCATGGCTGTTTGGCACCTGTGCTTTCAAGTCACAAAATGGACATGAGAGAGGTTTCCCCTCCGGCAGTAAGAGGAACAAAACTTGAACTGACAGTCGTTTCATCTTAGCCACAACAAGTTCGTGCATGGTCTTGGGATGACTGGAATTATTTGCATACTGTATGCACGTCAGGAATCTTGGAAATTTCACCATTGCCAAGAGTTTAAACCAACAATTAAATAGAGTATTTAACAGTTACTGGGAAAAATAGCAAAGATTTTTAATTGAAAAGAAAAATCCAGTGTACTCAGGAAAACGACACAGCAAATCACAGCCAGGTCAACCATGCAAGGGTTTTCTCCTCAAAAAATGGAAAGCAAATGTAGAGAGACGGAGAGAGAGAGAGACATCTCATCTCTTTTTATCCTCTCTGTGTATCTCTACAGACAGTAAAATTCAGTCTTTATGAAGATTTAGTTGCAAGGCATCTTTCCTCCTCGTCTTCCTCCTCTGTTTCTTCATCTCTGGTATGGGGGACAGAGGTCAGCAGCAGAGTGTCGGCATGGACCTCCTCATCATCCGACTGGATCACCGGAGTGTCGTCTCCACCCCCGCTGGTATCACTGGAACCAGAGGATGTCGAGGACATGCGAGACTTTGAGCCGCGGTGAACTTCATTTTGCCGTTTCAAAGGCGCACGCTCCCTGTAGACCACCTCTGCATTTTCGTCCTCCTCATCTTCTTCCTCGTCCTCCGCCTCTGTAGGCAGAAGCTGTTAGAACATGCCTGTACCTGTTCTTTCTGCGGTAGGTTATTTTCACAGGGTTCACCTATATTGTTCAGTGTTTCTCATGTAAAAAAAACTGATATGGGTGGAGATTAATCTCCACGTAATAAATTCTTGATACACCACAAATAAATTCCCAACCTGTGGGAAAACCTCCCAACAGCAAATCACCAAATGCTGTTGGTGGTAGTGGCTCATGGTGAAACCAGATTAGAAACCAAGGTTAGAGTAATCTTTTTTGTTTTCCATGAGGTGGTTTGAATACAGTAGAATTCACAAGAAAAGGTAATAGATTCAGAAGTTCTTTAAACACTGGTTTTCAGATGTCATACAAAACTTGCAGTGCCTTTTTCATCTGAATGAAGAAAGTTAGTTCTTTTACTTTTGTCTATGTTCCTGTACCTCAGTACTTCGAATCCCATATTAATCCTACATGCTGATACAATACAGCGCAGTGCCCCAGTGACAAAATGTGCAACCTGTTTGGTTGTACCCAATAAAAACAAGGTTAAATTCAAGAAACACTGAACAATAATGAAACAAGATGTAGTTTTTACACAGAATATCGGTCATAAATCCTGATATCAGTGCACCTGGTAGTGGAGATGCCAGCGCTCCCTCATCTCCTCCTGAGCCTGAGTTGAGGAAGACGTCAAGGGCCTCCTGGTCAGAGATGTCCATCAGGTCCATCTGCTCTAGCACGTCCACGTTCACTTCCATAGAGGAGATACTTCCCATAGGGGCTGCATATACGGGCAGAACAGCGTACGTAGTGTAATTAAAATACACACTGTTCATATCCATGTACAGTACAATGGTTTATTATGTGCAGGCTAGGGCTTGGTGATTGGACCAATATATAGACTATTATATTGCAGATTTCAGCCATTTTATTCAGCTAATTTAATGGTCTGCCTCCAAAGAACAAGCCGCTGCTCAATGACAGACTCTCGTTCAGTGATCTTACCCAGAAGCACCGGGGGACAACAACAACAGTGTGTAGAGTCAGAATATTTTCACATGTAATTCATCGACTTAAGAGTTTATTTTGACCAGTGGAACAGTGGAAAGACAAGTCAAGACAGTTTTGGTGAGTTATATAATGAGTTAACAAGGCATTTAAACTAGTCTTTGTTTGGTGAAAGAGACAACTTTGTTGTTGTATTTTCCTGTTTAATAAGGAAAATAGCTGTAAGAGTATTCTTTTTCTTGACATTTTGTGAGTTTATTTTGTTTATTTGTTTACAAACATCTCCCAGCTGAAAGTATCGGGGAGGCCTGAGTTTACTGTGTGACTGTTGTCTCTTGAGGTACAGACAGGACGGGCCAAGGCTAGCTGGCTAGCATGCTAACTTCAGTAGATATCTCTGCGACCCAGTACATAGAGGTCTTTGATGTAATGTCAAAACTGTTATTTCTTCACATTCTGTTGACAATCTTAGTTTGTTTTTGAATGAATGTGCACACGCACCTGCACAAATATATCGGTAATTGCCAGTTGCTGGACTGATGATGACCAGCTGGAAAAAACATATCGCCCAACTGTAGTGAAGACTCAGTATGAAAGTGGAATATGATGACAGCATTTGGGTCATTTTCACCTGTTTCGAAAATGTTCCGTTCAATTTAAATTATGTTGATAATTGCTAATTAAAACAAAATGAAAACAGGCTTCTAAACCTGTAAATAGATTGCTAAATCTTCTGCTGTTCTTCTAGTGAGCCACGCAACAAGTTTCCCATCAGGAAGTAACTTTCAAAACATTTCACACCCACTTGTCAAGTCAAGTCAAATCAAGTTTTATTTATACAGTCTGGTGTCACGAATCGCAAGTCTGCCTCTGTGGGCTTTACAGTCTGCACAGCATTCAACACCCTCTATCCTTAAACCCTTAATTAAGAAAAAAAGAAACCCAGGATGGGAAACAGAGGTTGGATGCTTCTTCCACAAAAATATGTTAAGCATTTATAGCACGCCACCAGGACAGAATGGCATGTACGAATTAGAGTCACTCACGTTTCCTGCAGTAGATCTGCAGGTGAGCAGAGGGCAGGTAGTTGTCCACATAATGCTGGTAGACCTCTTCAAAAAAGCGCTGTCTCTCCTTCAGCTTCAGGTGCTGGGCAGACTAATTGTCCAACACCATCTGAGAGTTGTCTGTGTCCGCTGACCATCAAAACAACACACATTCAAAAAGCATCCACTTCAACTGTCTGTTAATGCAGTATTATGTCTTAAAATTCAATATTTGTTGAAAAAAAAAGGCAAATATATGTAGCTTTTTCCAGTGCAAAATAATTGTCTTTTTCCTAAGACTGATCTGTCTCATTCTTCCTTATATTTAAGAACTGTCACTTTATTGTCAGATGGTGCTCTCTGGGTTTAAAAAACATAGAGCCCCCTGGTGAGCTAGGGATTAATGCATCGACCATTAACTGCATTGTTCCTAGTTTGCGTCTGGCCTGAGCTCTTTGTTGCATATCATTCCCCATCTCTCTCTCCCCTCACTTCCTGTCATCTCTCAACTGTCTGCTATCAAAGGCAAACAATGCTGTAAAAAAAAAGGGGAAAAAAAAGTGTCATTAAAAGGTTTATAGAGATGGGATTGTTTTGAGGTTGTCTGGTCCTGTTTGCCAAAACCTTACAGAAACCAAATGGCTAAAATTCTTCTTGATGTTGGCGCCAGGTTTGGTTTCTAAACAAAAGCCAGTGTACTCGCTGGATGCCAATGCTCTTAAAATTTATGGCATGTAGAAGAAGTCCCGTCAACTCCTATAATTTGTTTGAGGTTTTTACTTTGTGTACTTTGTAGATGTCAAGCCTCCAAACACTGACACATCAGAAGTGCCGGCAGAACAGGTAACACTTAAAAAACAGTCAGGTGAACATTTATCATTGGTGAGTTGCGTGTTCGATAAGTTAACGTCAAAAGAAAAGACAAAAACAAAAACTAGCAGCCATGTTTTTATGATAAAGTTGATGGAGTGAATACCAATCAATGTGGCATTAAAACGGACTTCAATCAATAACTTGTACTTGCATACAAGAAATGAAATAATTGTCCTTTTTTTGGTAACCTGCTGTCATATACAGTCTATTCATCTGTATACTTCTTGTTTTCTTTTCCCTTCTCCTTTCTTTTCCTTTCAGTCAGCCCTTCCTGTGACTTCCTTAAGATGGAAATGTTCTCGTGATATTAGTCTGATCCCTAGTGGTCATGATCAGACACACATGCAGTTTGAAAATCAGTTTCACAGCAAATAAGGATTTGTACTGATGGCATCACATTAGTTATTCGATTAACCAAATATTTGCTTGAGTATGTGCTGCAACTATTTTTTGAAGTCATAATTTGTGGCAAACTGCACAAAACTCAGCTTTTGAGTTTCAGCATTTATTTGTAGCTGAACACTTATGCAAACATCTGTGCATGGCAATTGCATGTATATGTAGATGTATCTAACTTACAGTCCTCACACTCTCACTTGTTCGTGGATGTTTTGACAGAAATTAGGTGGCTTTTGATTGGCTTTCAGGGTGCTCACATTTTTTGGTGGATGATATTTTTGGTCAGCATTTGTCAACATGGCCCTTGCTCAAGTACCATCTTTAAACTGCATTTACTCCTGTCTTGATTTTTGCAGACTCATACTATATGTATGCAACCAAGCAGGCCAGAAAAGGACCAGTCAGCCGTTTCAAACCTTGCAAATCCTGCCACATTACTGGTATAATTTTCTATTTCATTGCGTGACAAAACAGACATGTTTCGAAAAACAAGAGAGCATCTGTCCTTAGGTCTAGCTCCAGCATTGACCTCTGCCAGGCTGACCAGCTGTGGTTGTGTAACCATGCTTCATTCTCCTGGGCACACATTGTGCCTTTGCCCACTGGGCTCCATGAGCTGACACTTTGACTCATGTCACCAGTGTTTTAATGTTTGCGCGTCTGCATGTTCACATAAACTGCATGCGTGTGCGCTTTTGCATACATGCTTTCTGTGTGTTCATGTATCTGTATGCATGCCATTTAGTTTATGCTCATTTTGTCACCCAGTGTGCAGCAAACTTCCGTAACTAACATGTTTACATGAGGCCAACAGATGGATCCAGCATGCATAGTAACAACATTCACTTTACTTCAATTACAGACCTTTTGAGTGTTACTTTTCTGTTGTTTGAAAACAAACACATCTGTGTCACACAGCTTCCCTCTTTAGGCATCTCTGGAGATGCAGCCAGTCAGCCTGTCAGTCACTGCCTCACAGCCCTGGAGGGGGTGTGTGTCAGCTCTCATGCACTAACGGCAGCATTTTATTCTGTCATTCAAGCTGTCTGTGGAGGCAGGAAACCACCCTGGTTCACAATCTGATATTTCAACAGTTGGCGAGGTAACTGGGAACACCGTCAGTTATGTAAAGCTTACAGTGTTGTTAACAGTAATGACGTTAATGTAAATAATCTAACTAGAGAAACTTAATATAGGGGGAACATGCCGAGGTGTTTATCTTGTTGATGATATTCTGGCATCAGATCATTAACCCAGATTTATACACTGATGAAGTTTCTGCATGTAATATTTAAAATTCTAACATAAATGTAACCACCAATTAAGGTCAAAAAGATTTTCTGGCAAATTGTAGTTCATGTATACTTGCTCATATTATGTTATGTAATAAAATAATAATCAAATATGATAAATAATTCAGAAACAGTTGCTGTAACACTTGGATCCATATACACATCCTGTGTTATACATACTGTGCGTCGGATTAGCATTAGCATTTGCAAAAGTCATAGTTGGAAGTAGGTAGGAATAACTGAAACAAAGATTAAACATCAGTTGCACAGTTACATTTGCCGTATGTGATGTTAAATATGTAAACTTGTTGACCTCCAGGTATTAGTGGGTTCTACTGTAAGCCTACCACAAATTCTGCTGTGTGTAGCGCTCATTTACTGAGGTAAACGCAGGCCCTGGGTGTTTTTTGCACTCCTTCTCCCTGTGTGATGTCATTGAATGCTTTGTTTTGACCAACCAGCAGCCCAAAACCCAAAGATATTGTGTTTAAGGTAATTTTAAAACAAGGATAAGCACCAGATCCTCATACAGGAGAAGCAAAGCCATCAAATGTTTGCAATTGATAGATTATTTTTACCAGTTATTTTCTATCAACTGATTAATCGACCAGTAATTGCAGCTCAAGTCAAAAAGTAGAGCAGGTCCACTACTAGCACCATTAGCTGACAACCCAAGAAATATAGACAGCAAGACCAGCAAGTCCAGCAAGACAGCACGCACCAAAAAGAACAGCGTGACTGAGTTAATCCCGACCATTTTTTTGCATGGTATTTGGCATTGCATGTCGAGGTGTGTCATCTTTAGGGGACATACTCTTCGTGGCTTCAACATGTCAACCTGCCAAAACCCCCCTGCCACCTCGTTGCCACCTGCCAGTGTCCGTGATTATTCTGAAGTCATTGTACGGCAGCAGTGAAAAGCAAATAAGTTGGTTACTATAGGCTGTAACAGCAATGACAAAGGCTTCTGATGATGATGAAACTACACAGCTTACGTAAACTTCAGTTATGCCTGCTGGCCTTATGGGGGTCTCTCTCTCTCTGACTACTTAAGTTGAGAGCCAGTCAACGTGCCCAACCCACGCACAGACTCAGCTGCATGTCTCCATCTGTCTGCCTCTACGTGGGAGAAAAACATGTATGTAAAAGACTGACTCATCCAGATAACCTCTGAGTTTTCTTCCGCCCTGCTGTGGAAGATGTGTAGGAAGTCTGCATGCAAATTGGCTAAAGCTACATTACTACCATGCTCTGTTTGAGACCCAGATGGTGTTGATATCCTCCATGGGGGAATCCCTCACTTTTGACAGGGGTTATTAACCACCAACGATCCTTATGTGGCTGATATTTTTTCCACTTTCAATCTTGAATCCAGTCTTATTTGCTCCTGACTCGTATATATAACTTAAGGTCTCTCAGAAGTAGTCCAAAGGAACAAAACACTCAGGAGATTCGGTTCTTGAGAAAATGAGCACTCATTGCATAATGAATTGCAGCAAATGTGTGACACTTGTGCAAGAATCAGGGTCTGATGAAACACTTCTGGTGTTCAATGAGGCACCTCGTTCGGTTTTAGCCTGGTGCTTTACTCTTGTCTAGGCTACGAAATACAGGTCACATGGAATGGATTTACAGTAGGTGGGTCAAGGAACAGAGAACAGCTGTGATGTCTGACTGTTGCTTTCTTAGGGAAGTGTTGGCCTTGGGATCTTAAGAGACGTCTATAAAAGAAGGAATTTCTGTCTGTCTGCCTGTCTCTCCTTTACAGAATGTGAGAACCAATCATCAGATCTACTTCACACTTTGCAGGTATATTGCTGGGGACGCAAGGGTGTGCAGTGTTGAATTTGGTGCAAATTGGACACAATACACACTCAGTATTAATAAACTTTAAATAAACAAACAACACTTTGTACGGCGGCAGGGGCGAGGCTTCAGGACTTTGCAGACTGTCACGCTCTTAGTGATGCTACTCAGCCAATCACATCTGTGCATTTGAATCAGTGAGTGACATACACACACACACACACACACACACACAGGAGAGAGACGAGCCGAGAGACAACAGTAAGGGTGCACTCACACTAGGTAATCATATCGTGCCCAAGCACGTTTGCCCCCTAAAGTCCGGATTATTTGGCTAGTGTGAGTGCAAGTGCTTGAGTACGGTACATTTCCTTGGTACAGTACGCTTGGAAGAGGGTAAATAGTTGGCTGGATGGCGGATGGCACGCCCCCAGTTTGGAGAAGCAGCAGAAGTACTGGTGCAGAAAGCTAAGCAATAAATGTACAGCTGTGGGGGCAGCAGCAAAATGCATTTTAACCACCTAAACGAAGGCCCAACTTAAAAAATCAATATCGGTTTAAGTGTACGCTATTCAATATATCACTGTCTTCAAAGCCAAAAGATTTTCTAAATGTTTCTTCATCGCCCCGATGTTAAAAGTAATTTCTGCACCGTTGTTGTTATGGTGACCTAACATTACACCATGCGTCATCTAACGTTGTTGTTAGGCCATTTAATATTTTCTGTTGACTTTATATGAGGGAGAAAATGCCTTATATTAACAATAAATAGTTTCAGTAATTTTCCTCGCCTCACACTGATGCAAAAGGGGGTTAGGGTTAATCCTCCCTCTCAATAGCTCTGGTTATACTTAATGAGGCATCAACTAATTTGAGTTTTAATGTTAACATTTTGACAACCCTACGCAGTCAGTGTCGAGTGTGAAGTAATTTGGGTGAGCAGTTCTCAAGAAAGCTCCAATAAATCCCATTCTGAACTAGCACGTTTTGAATGGACGCTGCACTAGAAGTTAATAGAAGAGGAAGAAGAAATTAAAAAACAGCAAAGGTAGTAGACGAGAGGAGAAGTAGCATTCTTCAGATCTGCTGGTTCCACACACCATGTATCAGATATATATCTTTGACTGCTGACACTGCGCTGGAACACATCGTGGCTTTGTTACAACCACTGATGGACAGTAAAAACAGTATTATTTGAAAAGACAGCCAGGATTAATAATTCAGTATGACTGCTGTGTGCAAAAAGTGGTTCTGGCAGTGTCGTACATCTCAAACTCATTGTGCTGATGATTGCTCTGGGACACAGTAGCAGTGTTGTTACCATTACCACTGCAAAACAGCATCCAGGAATAAGAACATGAGCCTCAGTTCACCACTCCTTTCAGAGACGAAGCTTATGAAGATGTAGTCTGAGGGCCGAGGGCTTCTGCACTGAAGCTGCACCTCCTTCCCAAATAATGATTTACCATGCCAGCATTGCAAGCTCCCACGCTTATGGTGCAGTAACCTCAGCACCAACATCTGAGAATACTCACTCCATCTCCTGTGTGCTACAGTTGATTGATGAATTCAAGGATGTGTTTTCTGTTTCAGTGGCTCTGGAAGACCTGTAGGTCATAGCTGACCTATGTTCAAATTTGGCTGTGTGAATTCGGCCAGTAGAAACAGCAGTCTATTATGTCTGTAGTATTAAGTGAGTCATTCTACCAACAGTGTGCCATCAGCATGCTTTGTTCAACATTATACTCACAAAGTGCAGCTTGCTATCGTACAGTGTTTATAGTTTGTTATAGTTCCGGTGTCAGCAGGTTTCCAACGTAACCTGGAACTCCACAAAATAACGTAGTTAATGAGATGCCCTTTGCCTTTCGAAACAGCGCATGATTACTGCTGTTGGTAGTAAGCAGGCTAGTCAGGAATGCTAATGTTTAGACCTAATGTTAAAGCAAACAAACACAGTGTAATTGATTGATTTCACTTTTGCTTGTGTTTCCGGTTTTATAAAGGCTACAGAAAAAGATAACTATTGAGATGGAAAGTATCACACGCAGCCCCATCCTCACTTTTTGACTTGGAGAAATCCGAAGTTTGGCAGGCCTTATGGTTTAGTGATCTGTCAGTTTCATTGCATGGAAGGCTAATATGACTGTATAGAGGCTATATAGACTCGTAAAGTTGGAAATATTAACGTTTACCTCTAACAGTTTGGTTAATATGAGTGGCAAGTTTCTGAAGAATTAGAAATGCTCATTTGCTATTAGACTAGGAGAGGGGGCTGAAAAAGGATGATGAGCCATATTGATGTGCTAATTTTAGAGATTCAGTGTAACACTGTTAATATTGAACTCTATAGCTCTTTAACCAAGGAGGTTTCTGTGCTTTTGTTCAGCTCATGCCACTATTTGGAAAAACATAAGAGAGAGAACTTAACTGTGGCCTGAGACATAAAAACAATTGCTGTTAGCCTCTGACTGAGTTAATCTTTACAGTATCTAAAGACCTGCCCTGTGAGTTCCATAACACTTGTGATCTGTGACAGGACCCATGCCCCTGCCCAGAAATCCCTGCTCCATCTCGGCCCACACTGAACCATAATTACCTAGAGCTTACTGTTACATAATGCTGGTACAATCCTTCATTTGCACACCCTACAACACTGGACTCCTACTGCATAGTAGTGCATGACTACGCAGCTTACTGCGTGAAGGCATGCTGCTTTGGTTTGTGTTTACATGCATGTAGGATGTGTTGGCTGAGTTTCTGGGAAGGGAAGGAAGGAGGAAAGAAAGAAAGAAAGGAAGGAAGAAAGAAGTTTGTCAAAGAAAGGAGAATGTGGTGTTATGCAACCTGAGCCTGCTGTGCATTATTCCTGGTATAAAGTAACTGTAGTGTCAGTGATTTGAGGCAAAGGGCTTTACTGGGTCTGCTTGCCTCAGCTAAGCCTCATACTGACAAATACAAGGGTGCAGTGACACCATGCTTTTTTTGTGCATTTATAGTGTGTCAAGCCAAATGCACACACACTGAATAGAAATCATTTCATTTCAAGAAACCCTTTCATTTTTTTCTTGTTTCGTTATCCCCTCTGTAGTCTACATTTTCTCAACCACCCTGATCCCTTTTCCTTCAGACATTTTCATCAGATCATTAATACTTCTTTATGTTAGCACAAGATGTAGAAGTGGTGTGTGTGTATGTTTCAGAGAGGGGTGGGGTGTGTGGTCCAGGGCCAGAGGTGACAGTTGAGCTGAAGCACATGATTTTTTTCATCCTTCTGATTATTCTTACAGAGTCTGATCCTTTTGCCACTTCCACTGCTCTGCCCTGATAATCCACACTGCTAGTATTTATATTCCCATTCAAATATGACACATCAGTCTCTCTTTTATGTTGCCCCAGCGTGCAATGTGCAGTTGTTCTCTCTGTTGTCTTCTTCCAGGCTACCTTATCCGCACCTCTTCCATGATGGAGTCAACTACGAATACGTGCGTCATTAACTACTCTGTCATTTTAATGGTGCAGTCATACATCAAGAGTCCTGGGAACTGCACTGAAAGAAGGGAACAAATGTTCCTATTGAACCAAAGAGTCACATGGTGAAGCATTCAATCCCCTTGTGGCGAGCAGAAAAAGAAATCCCATGATCATCTTTCTGTTTTCAGCGAACACAGAGGCTGGGTGTTTGTGTACGAGAGAGCTGGAAAGGCAGTTGCGCTGCATGGCCAGTCACATTTGACAGCCCATCTATCTCAAACTCCACCCCTCCTCTCCTGCAGCTCTTAATTCCCCCTGGAGGCCGATGATGGTGTCGCCCAGCTCTCAGCAGTATGCAGCCACATCATTTTTAGGTATTACTGCTATTATTTACCGAACCAATCGCCCTCGTCTGCTAGCCTCGTAGCCACAGCAGACCATCAAGCATAAATCATGTATGAGTGAGATCACTGCTCAACAACAGCAACCTCCCCCGCCATGCTTCCCCACTTCCCTCTCCACCCACACACACACACACACACACACATACAGCCATGCAGTAGAAAGTAAATCCAGACTGGTCATTTATGATACCAGTATCCCATCATCAGCTTCGTCATACTATGTCATACTGCAGGAAGCTATACCTGAGGCCTAGAGCAACAAATACTTATATATGAACGCATCATTTAAATTACTTAATTACTTCACTCTCATCCTCAGGTTCCTTTGATCCCAGTGCTGTGATTATATCTTGTCTGACCACCCGCTTCGTGAGTGTCTGATCAGATAGTGTATTCCCAGGCCATTCCAATTCCCATTCCCGAAGCCATTAAGGCACTTCACTCAAGGCTAAATGCAGAGATGATGACCTCCAGCCATACCCACTGCTCCTTGTTTAGGTCAGTGAAAACAGGGCTTTCAGTAGGCTCCACAGAGCTCATATGTAGTGCTTTACCTCGAGCCTGTGCGCATTAACTCTAATATGCAGTCACAGAAAGACATTCATTAAAGCAGCAAGTAGTATAGGAAAATAGCAGATTATTCTCTTAGCACTTAAACACAAAAAGCAGCTCATGTCAGGCAATTTGTTCAATTAGGAAGCGAGACAGTGCTCCTCTGGCAAGTAGGTAGCAGTTAGCATGTCTTTCCTAGTTCTATATAAAGACCTTCTTCCTTTAGCTTAGTCAGACACTAAGAAGTAGTTGTTATCCCTTCAGTGTGATTAAGTCTCATCTGTATCAACAGTGTTGCACCACCATCAAGGCTGTCAGGCTAACTTAGTTAAAAAGAGATGGCCTGCGGCTGCTGTTATTACTTTGGACAAGTAGATTTTTACAGTAGTTGCTAATGAGGCTTAGTTCAAAGCTGGACCAAGAAGGAAAAGGATTAAATGAACATGTGTAGTTTGGTGTTTTTAGCAAGTAATAAATTAATTAATCCTTGGGGCAAGGTTTTCAGTACTGTAGCTCAGAGAAAATTATGTAACAGGCATGCAGTATCTCCTGTACACACTGCATAAGAACATAAAGTACAGCTAATTTGGATCTATTTTCAAAAGAGCTAACTAATGCAGAATTAACCATCGCTAACGAAGGAGTTAACTATTTTGTTGTGAGGCTCTGACAGATGAGTCGTGATTCACGTATAGCTGAACCAGCTGAACCAGTAGTAGTGAATTAATACCCTTGGCACAATAAAACTTTCCCTGGCCTGGAGAAAACATCCTGAGAGGCTATACTGTGGAAATTAATTGCACAGTAGTAAATACATGATCAGAATGAAAAACGAGTACATGAAGTGTTAAATTACGACAACAGTGCAGAGCTTGACATAAAGTTACAATATATTACACTGCAAGTCTGCTCAGTACCACTTTCTCTTCAGCTGCATTTCTGTTAACTCACACACTGTTGGTTACTTACATGCCAGGCGCTTGTTGTGGTTGGCTGACCCAGTAGACGACATGATCCGGTGGATGTGGGACTGGCTGAAGAGTGTGTTTTGCCTTTGAGTGTGTGTGGATTTTTCTCGTCCCCTCCTGTCAAGGCTCCAGGACAGGATGCTGTGTGTAGTGGCTGGTAATCTGGTCATTGCATCTCTTGACTTTGGCACCAGGACTATCAAAGACAGTCCCTTCACATTACACTTTACCTCCCTGTCCTCTTCTC
>JAPZEA010000002.1:20866567-20883459 GCA_029783685.1 Heniochus monoceros | reverse complement strand
CTGTGCAACAGTTTAATAATTCATTAATCCTTCTACTTCCCTGATAAGGAACCTGATAGATAATGTTGCATTTGCATCTTTACTAAAAATGGCACTGTGCTATTACTGTAATGTCTTTTAGGAGAATATTATTACATTTACAGCTGCAACTAAAGAATATTTCCATTATTGATTAATCTGCCCATTATATCCTCTATTCATCATTTTATTGTTCGGTCTGTAAAATGTCAGAAAATAGTGAAAAATTAGGAACTTTTCTACCCAAGTTGAAATATTAAATTGCTTGTTTTGCCTGACCAACAGTCCAAAACCTAAATATATTCAACCTACACACTGAGAAGTTGGAACTAGTGGCATTTTTAGTTGAAAAATACTGAAATGACTAATAGATTATCATAATTGTTCCTGATTAATTTCCTCTCAATAGGCTAATAGATTAAGTGGCTGACTGACCTTTATATAAATGTGTTGGAAGAGTTTCAGCCCTGAGTAGTGTCTGCAGGACTCCCTCCGCCCCGTTCATGCTAATCAGAGAGTCGGGACAGCCTGTATGTAGCTTAAAGGCAAAGAATCTTCAACTTATTGCTAAAGAGTGCATCTTGTGTGGCAACTGGACAATAAGAGGACACAGCTCGGAGAGATTTTAGCGAGTACGTCGAGCTGAAACTGTGGTGGACTTGTCCCCCCGTGGAAATTACACCCTTGGGCTCAAGTATTATGTTTGTGGGCTGATTCTAGTGTGTCATTTATCAGGATTCTGGGATAAGACCAGCGACTGGGAGTGTCTGAGTTCGGCTTCTGTTGGGCCAAGCGGTCCTGGCTACCTGTGAGAGGAATGCTTTCCGTACCTGCCAGCCCAAGTCTCTGAAACTGACGTAGAGCTCATGCTTCTTACACGCCTGCTTCTGATCAGTGCTGCTGTTTTCTGAGGAAGAGGACACACAGACAGAGACAGACAAAGAGAGATTATACTCCAATACATGTGCTATTATCCCATTCAGCTACAAGAGTAACTATTTACTGTAGGCAGGCCCCAATTAGGCCGAGATGATAAAGAACAGGCCTAAACACAGCCAGTATCCTCGTACAAAACATTAACATTTAAACAATGGCTGAAGGAAATCACCTCCAGATACAGCAGCAGTTTGGTAATTGTTTCAAATGAATGGGCCACCCTGCTTAGAGGTCACTCTGCTGGGCTTTGAGTTTCCACTGGATGAAACAGATGTGTGCACAGTGTAGGCTCGCCTCTCTCTATTTATTCTCTCTCCTTTCTCTTCGCTCATTTCGACATTTCTTTTCCTCTTCACCCCTTCTGTGTGTGAAAAAAAGAATTGTCTGTTTTCTATCTAATGGCATCTCTCTCTTCTTCTTCTTCTTCTTCTTCTGGTGACCTCTGGGGCTCTGTGGTACATTAGTTCCTGAGAGTGGTTAAGATTGGAAATGATCATGAGCAACTGGTTCTCATCATCCAGTTAGAGACCACTGCTATCCAAAGTTCCAAACAGGCCCATTTGGCCCATGTGTTGTGGCCCCGGTTGCCCCACAGCACACTGCAGATGTGTTCTGCCATAAAAGCCTGCACTGCCTTACCTCCATGCAGGGAACTTGGCCCCAACTGCTCTGTAATGCTTGTGTAAATAAACAAAGACAGCAGAGGGATATTTGAAGCTCAGGCATTACAGTCTAATGTTTCAGCGCTTCACATAAACACAGTCCTCTCACACCTCTAAAACAAAGGCGCTGAGTATGCATCGCATGTTTAGTCGTGCAAGAATCACAGCGGTTCTAATGGCATGCTTTTGTTGGTTCTGGATATACTTTAGATTTGCGGATGCTTGCGAGTGTTTGCATGTCACCGAGCGTTCATGAATGCGTTGGCCCTCGCGCTGTAAAAATGCAGAGAATTCTCTCATGGGCCGACCAGTTATCCCGTGGATCCCTCACATGGCGAATAAAAGCCAGTTTATAACAGATGTCGGCTGACTGTGTATACAACACATACAGTCTGCGTGTTTACCTGCAACATTGGCCACTCTGAGCGCCTCTTGGCTCTTCGCCCCTTTGGAGCGGTTGGGGTTACGCTGCTTGGCCCCCCCTGGTGCTGAGCGGATGCTTCGCAGGTGCACCTCAGTGGCTTTGAAGAAGGCCACCATGAAGGGCTGTTTGTTCTGAGGCCCGCTGCGACCAATCAGCCCTGCAACACGAGGGTTGATGCTCTCTCCTGTATGGGGAGACAGAGAGAGCGGTACAACAGGTGTTGGTGTCATAGAAATGTAGATTTTATTCATGCAGGGCGATGTTTAAGGAGGAAGGGGATGCTTTTGAAATCAAATAAATGTGTTTGGAGTTTATTTTGCATGTGTGCAGTCCTCTCTTTCCAGTGTCAGTAATCTGCAGTCAGTTTCACAAATGTGATTTTCCTCTGAGAATCCCTTGCCCTTTTTCTCAAGAACAAATGTAGCACTGAACATCAAAGCCTCTCTACTTGTGTTTTTGTGCTCATAATGTGTGGGTGTGTTTATGCTTGCACATGCATGTGCACTCCAGCAGTGTCTATCTAGTTCACACACAGAAGAATGTGCGTCTGATCACCGTCTGGTGGTAAATCAAGGCTTCTGGTGGCCGCTGGCGACGTGACGTCCCGTGCGCCTGTCTGTACACGCTCGCCCATAACCCTTCACACCCGATCCAACACACACGCATGGACACTCTCCAGCTCTCCACTCCCATAACATGAAAGCAATACAGTGTCTGCTTTCCTCACCTAACATGTAACATCCTGCCATCCAGCGAGAGATAATGTTCTCAAACGCGCTCTTGTGTTTCACACTGTTTGTGGATAAAGTTTTCCACTGACTAACATCCGAGCCCTGTGATGACAAACTGCCGCTGAGATGTTATCTTTATGATAACGCAGTGTATTTTCTGCATGCCCTCTAATGATGCTGAGGGTATGACGGGTGAAGACGGGGATGAATGACTGATGGTGAACGATGGGGAGCAGGGTCTGATTTATCTTTGCTGCGTACACACAAAGAATGAATCAACCGTTTCTCGGACCTCTAAGAGAACAGCCATGATGCAGGCTTATGTTATATAGTGCAGACCTTCATTTCTTTGTTTGTTAGACATCCGGCATTATCAGCTCCACAATACTTACATACTTTTTCGTAAGTCAAGTATAAATGCTATCAGCTACACAAATCTAGCTTTACTTTTGGCCTTAAAATCCAGCTTGAGCTTGATCGGCTTTACTCTGAGCACAAGTTAAGGTTCACCTTTTGGAAATAACTGGTAACTAAAACTGTAGTGGCTACTTCAATTCACACTTATAATTAAGATAGCTACCACTACGTGCACCTGTACAATCTAAAGCACAGGTGTACAACAACCCTGCAATAAATAATATCTCTTCGAAGCTTATAATTTTTGTTTACCCTGTGAGAGGGGTGTTGAGTCATCTCTGTCGTCGTTTCTCTGGTTTCTATCTATCTTTTTGGATTTTCTTCACCTTCAGCTAAGGTGGACGCTAAGGTGATGCTCACCATTTGTGCTCTCCAGGGCCAGCTGAAGGCCCAGGTTCCTGCCAGGGTTCAGGACCCAGTGGTTACTGGTGGCTGTCACGTCAAACACCAACCAGCCCTCCTCTGCTGCCCAGATCACCCGTGAGTCCAGCAGGAACAGGTCCGACTCCCTGGAGGAGGACACAGAAGGCAACAAACGCTCACACTTAAAGTCAGGGATGAGCATCAACAGCGAGTGTACGCACAATTACAAAAGACAGGTTGAAACCACGCGAGAGGGTGTAAACTTAACTGGCCGAAGCTCGAAGCAAAGTAATGGAGCGTAGAGAGGGAGTGTGACGGGGTGAAACAGACAGAGAGAGAGATGGAGAGTGAGGGAGAGAGGTGGGGAGGAAGGGAGGGCTCCAGATGGTGAGGCCCAGGGGAACACTTCATTTTCTTAATTGACAATAATGGCTTTATAAACGACCGGTCCTTTCACACACTACACACAGTCCATCACAGGCTGGAATTTTGTGGGAGAGCCAGAAAGCCAAAGAGAGAGATAAAGAGAGAGAGAGAGAGAGAGAGAGAGAGAGAGAGAGAGAGAGAGACAGAGACAGAGAGAGAGAGAGAAGCACAGCTGCGAAAGAGGAAAAAAACTGTGTGAAAAGTAACGAGTGAAATAGTGCATGTCCGAGTCAGTCCTATTGTTCAACGCTGAACTCAGGATTTTCTACTCTTTCACCATCGGAGACTCAAATCCCTTGTTCTTCATGTGGCCATTCATGTATCCTGACCTATTTTCTGACTGGGCAGATAGTGTGTCACAGAGCTCTGCTTCATTCATGTACCCAGGCCCGTCTCTGGCAAAGGAATAAATGACTGTGTTGTTCCCTCTGGACAACAGAAACCTTTAGGAGGGGTCGAGGAGAGCAGGACATGGGCCGTTCCCGAGTTACATACACCTTCTGGATGGCCAAGATTAGCCACATGGAGAAGGTGGGGCTGAGACCTGTTCTGATTAGCTTCCAGATAAGGCCTGCAATATCTGCTTTTTTTCATTAGTGATAAATATGTTGATCTTTTTTAATGAATGAATTAACAATCCAGCCTATAAAATGTAAGAATATAATTTTAAAAAGGCCTCAAGATCATGAATTAGAAACATCTGTCCAAAGCCACAAAATATTCAATTAACAATAGGCATTCTTAACAAAGACAACTAAATGGAATTCAGCCATCAGTAATTTCAGTATTTACAAATGTGCTTTTCCTACAACAAGCCCAAATGTCTGCTGTGAAAAATCCCAACGATATCAAACAAAGAAAAGCTGCGATTCATCACACTGAAGTAAATCTAACCAGTGGATGACATTTCTATCCAAAGTTAGTATCCAAAATGAGTATAAGAATTATATTGCCTTGAGAAGGATGGCTCAGTTTCACAATGCAAAATTCTGTATTGCACATGAGTAAGATATGCATAATAAAATACAGTGTTTTTTGTGCTATTGCACAGTAGGAAATATAAAACGCAGTAAAAAATATATAAGTAAAGTATATATAAGTCGTAAAAAAAATATGTAATATTGCACAAGATAGTTGCACAGATGTGATGGATATTAGCAAATGTTGATATAAATACCAGAGTAGTGCAGAAAGAAGGTTTATGATGTTGTGATGTGAAACAACATCAACACGGTGCTGCAAAAAAAGCACCTGGAGGAAAAGCCAGAGGATCACCAGATTTAATATGATCTTATACTGTGTGAACCATGAATTTCTGTGCAAGATTAAATTTAAATTTGCTAATATGTCTAAAAATGTTAATCAATGAATGCTGATTGACTTTTTGATCAATAAGTTAATCATTTCAGCACTATTGCAGATAAAGCCATGGCTTAGCAACATATCCCCCCGCTCACCTATCAGTGTGCTCCTCCAGCACCTGGTAGACGCTGATGCGGAAGGTCTCGTTATCGTAACGTTCGTGGATGAAGTCTTTGTATATCCGAAACTCAGCAGCGGTGACCGCCTCACCCTCTGGGATCCGTGACAGGTCGAATCTGAACTCCCGGTGATGCCGCCGCACTGGTAGGAATTCCTTATCATGTTCCACTATAAAAAAAAGAAGGGAAAAAAAACATGAAATGAAATAAAACGCATCAGCAGACAGATTGTATCTATGCAGGGAATGGTGTTTCTTTTCACATGAGCTCTTTTGCATCCCCCGTATACCTGCAGGGATACAAAATGTGCGCAGGGAGGCACAGAGGGATAATGTGGCTTCATGTGAAACTAACAGAGAGAAACAAAACATGGCCTCTGTTTGCAAAAGAGGTGGAAAACAAGTGTCTTTTCCTTCCAGATTTTAATTTATTCTTCCTCCAACATCCATCAACCGCAGTTGTTAGCAAGGAGCTGACACAGCTTGCCGTTCTCTGGGTCAGTCCCAGATTAAAAACACCTATAGATGTGCAGTGCACATGTTAGCTTATGATTGAAACATTTCTGAGGGCTAGCATTAGCATCGCATCTGGCGCACACTGAGCCAATGATAGAGAGATGCAGGCGGACTCTGACAGCTTTATGAGCCCCTTTCTTCTCCCTGTCTTCCTCTCAGAGCCCCTGAGAGTCATCCACTCTGCCCTTCATCTGGTTCTCATGAGTTGGTTCTCCATGTTTGGTGTACCCCATCCTCATCTCCTCCTCTCCCTCAACCCCTCGTCCCAGCTTTCCAACCCCCAAGACGTGGCCCCCCTGACCCTGCTCCTCTCATGTCCCAGCAGGATACCCCAGGGGTCAGCGCCTTGTCTCTCATCATCTCCTGGCTCTCCCTCCACCTCCCTCTTCAGCAACTGTCAGACAGACCCCCCACACCTACACGCATTCACACATATATACATAAATACACACAAACACATTAAAGGATTTCTGAGTATGCAAAAAACATGAAAACAATACATCATCTGGCCAGACCCTGGTGGATTTTTTTTAAATCCTGCCCCCCTTATATATACTGTTGTTTAGTGCTGGAAGTTGAAACAATGAATTTCTTAATTGATTAACTGACTGAAAATAAATTGACAAGAATTTTCATAACTGATTCATCTTTTAAGTGATTTATGAGCAAAAATTAAATTCAAACCTCCTCCGGTTCAGAGTCTATTAAGTGTTTTACAAGGAAAAAAAGTAGCACTGCAAATGATATTATAACACTGCAAATATCTTAAGGTTTGGGCTATTGGGCAAAGTCTATCCCCCAACATTTACATATCGTACATTTAGCAGGTATCATTTCTATGTTAGCCATCATAGCTCTGCATTTTGGTATGCTAACACTTGCTAATTGGCACAAAAAGCACAAAGTAAAGCTGAGGCTGATGGGGATGTCATTAGATTTGCAGGAAATTTGGTCATAAATCAAAGTATTGAACAAATTTGAGTTTTGGTCTGATGATGAAGCCAAATGAAATGTTAAGGGGAAATTATTATTAGAATTATTCATCCTGAGGGGGACATTACATTTCCAATAGTTGAGAAGCTTCGCTCGAAACCACAACTGTGAACCTCATGGTGATACTACTACTACTACTACTACTACTACTATTACTAAAAGTGCTTTGCAACTAGAGGAAAAGTCAGGGGACTCATCCTCTGAAGAACATATGTACAGAATTTCATGGCAATCCATCCAATAACAGTCGAGATATTTCAGTTTGACAGAGACATCCTAAGAGCCACGCCGCTCGTGTGGCTAAAAATAATCAACAACAGATTAGTCAATAATGAAAATAATTGTTTAAACTCCTGATACAGTTAAATATCAACCACATGCTCGTGCAGGGCTGAGTCACAGCTGGGCGACCCCCCCCCAGCTGCAGCCCCCTCCCTCAGCAGCCATCCATCAACCATCTATTGCTACTCAACAATTCTTTATCAGAGTCGACCGCCTCTGAACTCTGCACAACTTTGGCAGGAAAAAAAGCCCCAGGATGTTTGCCAAGCTATCATCACACTGGACACACACACACAAACATGGCAGCTGAAAAGAGATTTGACGACAGCAGACTGTACTTGTTCCACAGCAGCTGTCAGTAATAGAAGTGTGCAATGATGTAAATGTTTTGCCGTTTCACTACACAGCGTGGTGTCATTTCTTTCACTGCACACCTGCCTCTTTGTCTTCCTCGGCCCTGTTTCCCCTCTTCCCTCATATGTAATTTTCCCTGTGGACTCTCTCCTCTGCATGCCCTTTCATTTATGTCTCTATTAAACCCAGTTGCTGAAGGACATTATACAAAGGCAGCACTGTGAGATGATTGGCCAGAGCAGGAGTAAAAGAAAGGATCTAATTACTCTTCAATGAGGGACGGCTCTGCTCTCTGTTGGCGATTACATGGCCCCGCTTTAGGCTCCCAGCATTGTCTTCCATCTGTTATGGTCACACATTGGACTGGTTTGAAAAGCTGTTCGACTTTTCCTGAAAACAATGGAGCTCAAGGTTGTGTGAACTTCACTGCAGACCTTAATCAACATCACTCCCACCGACACCCCGATCTCTTCATGATCAGCCCGCCCTCTGTCCACACTTAAACCAGCCCTGCACCGTGGACCGCTCCATCAAGCACAACATGAGTGTGTTGACAATGCATAAGTTCATCACCAGCGTGGTGCACGACTACACCTGCAGCTCACACTCACACTCTACTACACAGCGTATACTGGCCCAGTGGCCCCCAACCTTTTTTCTTTGTGACCCCTTAAAACAAAGCCGCCGTAACCTGTCCTCACAGTTTATGGCCTTGTGCATAAATTGTGAAAAATTCAAGCAAACATTTTTTTTTTCCAGACATAACTTTACACCTAAAGAGGTGAAATTGTCCCAAGTAAAATAGAGAAAAGTTTAAAAAAAAAAAGAAGCACAGTTTGGATATTGTGGTGGTGGCATGATTGATTGATTCAAAGCAAATTATAGTTAAAGGTGGGGTGAGTCATTGTGGAGAAACATTGTTGATATTGGCATCTCTCCTCCTTCGCGACGTGATTACACGTTAGCGTGCCAGCTTCGCCGTCCCCCTCCGTCGCCCCCCCCCTCCCCGTCCCCTCGTCCCGTGCGCGAGCACGAACGCCACCTGCTGCTGATTGGCTGGAACGGTGTGGTGTCGCTCGGGCCAAGCCACTTTGTTTGCTTCCCGTTTAGGGAGCCAGGGCTGTGTACAAGAAAACAGGGTTTTTTTTAGGGGCACACACACAGAACAGACAGCTAGCGGACAGTGAGGAGACATCAACAACCTTCCTTCAGAATGACTCACCGCAGCTTTAAAACTAACAAAAAGAGTTAGGACAGACAGTAGAACACTGTACAGAACAGCAGTTATTTCATGCATATTAACATCAGACTAATGTTCTTACTCATTTCAGAGCATTGATTTCAACCATATTGCCCAGATTTACTGCAAACATACGTCATCAAGAGTACTGAAAAGAGCAACATACTGTATCATTTTCATTTTATTATCAATCCAGAGAACAATGGGTCATGCTTTTGGTGCCCTTTCACACATTCTCCTTTATACCTCTCCGCTCCAGGGCCTGCTTATTCTCCAACAACACCAGGGACCTCTCCCTCCTCCTATAACACAGTGCAGGTGCACTCCCCCCAGAGGGAAAGCCAGACCTGTTGTTTAGCCTCCGGAGCAGCCGCCCGCCCCTTCACTGTAAAAGCTTTATCATGGCTTGTGAGAACAGCTGGATGCTGCTGTGAAACTCCCACACTAACTGTTTCTCTCGCATCGCTTTCCATTTCCACTCTTCGACGCGTGAATTTCATCTGTGCAGTCTGAGAGAGGATGAGAGTGGCCGGCGGAGCGTCGCCGTTAGCCTCTGCCGTGATTCTGCTTTGTCTCTCGGTTTCTTTCTCTTCTCTTACAGGCCATTACAGCAGTATGGCAGTCATTAGATGAGGGGAAGAGGCACAGTCAAAGCCAAGCGGGTGCATTTATGACTTCCTCTGGGAGGAAGTAAGTAGCCATCGCCCCACCTGTGTCGCAAACACACATACACCACAAACATGGCGAACACACCCTCTCATGCCACATGAGCCCTTCATTCAGAGTAGCCGGCATCTGGATTGGCTGCTGCTCCTCACACACACACACATACACACACGCATGCACACACACACACACAAACAACTATCACAAAGTATTTCCTGTGCAGCGAACGGCCTTGTGCGTCACAGGACGGTAACACAATCATTATGGGTTCCTGTAATCCATAATTAGAGATGCAACAACGCACACATGCAAAGAGACAAACGCACACGAGCATGCACACATACACAGTGAGCTGCTTTTATCATTTGCTCTGACATCTGATTTGCTTTTTATACAAACTGCTGATGATGCACAGTTATCCCACATCCTTTGACTCGTGCAGGCCACACACGTGCGCAGCAGCACACATCAGAGATGTCGGGATGGCGACGGCCTCTCCATCCTCCAAACCCTCCGTGCACCTGGCAGCCAGAGAGTTACTACTGTACGAACACTTTGTTAGCGTCTTTCAAGATTTATGCCTCCCCACGGGGCTTACAGCTTCCTTATCGTGTCCTCCACTACTGCGAGTCTGAGCCTGCTAACAGTCAAAAGCTCAGATCCTTTTTCTGGAAAATAATCAACAATGATTAGTGATTTGTGGTTCACTACTGTACCACTTTATTAGAAATAGGAAGTTTTTTTTTCTAAAAGGCTCGAAATCCATCATAACATTTCTGTTCTTTGTCTATAGTAAAGCTTTGACTGTCTTTGTTGATATTCAGTTGTTTCTTCTCAAAAAATCCCATTAAAAGGCCAACGAACGGATCCTAACTTATTGTCTGTGCAGCCAAAGCCTGATAAACTCATCCCTCTTGCCAACATCAAGCCACACTGCTGCACTGGTGTCCCGTCATTACCATGAACATGGGCGCTGTAGTTTATTGGGTGTCTGTACACCATCCTGCTGCTGTAAAGACTCGCTAGTGCACCAAATCTGCAGCTGAAAATAGTCCCCAACAAGTACACTTAACTCCAGTTTGAGTAACATTTGCTACAAACTCAGTTGTTTTAGGAGCTTGTTTAGCTTTTTTTTAATTACATCATATATTTTCTGACCAATTTTTAAAAGATTTACGTCTTCAGTCGTATTGAAATACGGACTAACGTTTGTTTTGGTTTTATCATGGAATTTGTTGACAATAACAAAAACGAAATATAATTATCGTTTAACTAATTTTTCTCTCTTCTTGCAAGTCCCTCCCCTGCCTCTCCCCTCTCCTCTCCCTCCTCTCCCCGTCTCCTGCCGGGCCTGTAGACCTAAGACACTTCTCCGACACCTCAGGCTCCGGAGCAGCAGCGGACAAATCTGACGGCTCGCATTAGCCGAAGTGTCTGTTCGGCACCCTCACACCCCTCAGTCCCGCCTTGCACACTTCCGCTGCTCTGCGGGGGTTTGGGGGGGATCTCACCCCTGCCACCACTCTCACTTCTCTCAACCGCCAGCTTAAGCTCCCTCCCCTCCCGTCCCTCCTTCAGCTCTCTTGAGATAACCGCGCCACCATTATCTGCACCTCGTTCCGCATCCCCCGTAGAGCCCATTAACTTTAACAGCACACCTGAGCCCCAAAACCAGAAACCAGGACTGCAATAAGTCAATCAAATCACGCTCGGATCATTTCATGATGAGAATCTGGAGGTAAATGAAGGAAACTGTAACGCTATATTTGCTGAATATTTGTTCCAACTCACTATTTTTTGGTTTTCTGTTGTCAAAAGTTGTAAAGAGCACCTGGCACCTGATATTTTCTTTGGTATCACCTGCTGAGCCATGAAAACGGCGGAGTGGAAACACTACAGACCACTGCTTGGTCAGAGAATCATCACTAGAGCCGGCACTTATGCGACACAGAGCAAACAGAGTCGTCGTCTGCATTCTTACTCCCTATCTTTTATCTTTTATCCCTTTCTGAAACAAAGCCATCACATCAATATCCTCCATCGTTCTGTGTTTGTGTCACACTGAGGATAATCACAGCGGTTTCATACGATGATGATCAGCAAAAATCCTGCCTGCGTTGAGGGCCCACAGTCCGCAGTGGACAACGAAATCAAGAAAAATACCGAGTATTAAAAGTGAGGCGATTAGAGCTGAGCATGCAGTGGAAACACGGGTATAGAGTCGTGCATTTGATTGATGCACCATGATGATCTGTCTCTTCACTTCTTTCTGCTGCTCTTACTCCAACAATGTTTTAAGCACAGTACTAGGAACAAGTAAGTCATAGTTTCCGTAAGCTAAAAGGAGACAGAGGAAGAAAAACGAGTGCATGGAAGGGGCAGATTGCTCAAGATGTTTATCCTATAAAGAGTAAAAAGGGTTTGATCTCTTGGGTACTGGGTGACTACCCACAGTAGGCCGATTACCACGTCAGGAAACATCCTGCCCACTGGCGACTACTGATGACATCATGCCTGGGTGATGTATTTGCACTGCTGTAGGGCCTGACAGCACAGGCTCCCTGGGAACGGGTCAGCAGAGTTTCATGCTATAACTTACTCACACTTAACGATCATTAACTCACCGCAGTGTGTGTGTGCGTGTGTGTGTGTGTGTGTGTGTGTGTGTGTGTGCGCACAATCTCATTTTGCCTTTGAGCCTGTGTGCAAGTAGAGGCAGTAACCACAGGAAGAAGAGTCTTTACATTTAAGACTTGTGGTCAAACCAAACCTTTCTCAGTTTTCTAGCCCGAAGGCAACCGAGAGTCTCAGATTATACTCATGGCAGCTTTGTTGACCTCTCTCTCTCCCTCTCACTGAGGCCATCAAACATGCTTGCCCTCTGCACCCGTGAACTGTACTGCTGGGTTCCACCTCATGCTTCGCTGGGCATCATGGACCGGAGATTTATACTGGATATGCAGCAGCCTGGAACTCACAGGAATGTATCTGACTGTAAAGCCTCCCTACCTCTGCCCGTTACAGAGTCCCTGCGCTGCAGATGTGTTAAGAATCAGTTTATCAAACAACCAAAACAGGCAGCACCCATTTTCAGCTTGTGGTAGGTGACTAGATATCTTACGAGGCAGCTGGATTCGCGAGATCATGCAAGAATCCATCTTGGCAGGCTTCAAGTTCTGTGCTTGTGTCCAAACAGCAGCAGTTCGGACCAGTCAGTGTCCTTTGAGGAACTACTGGCAGCTACATGTGTGGTTTAGGAGTGATGACAGCAAGAAGCGACTCTCCGCTTGAAAACAACAATGGCGGATCCCGAAGAGGTTAGTATAGATGCTGTTATAACAGTAATATTTGAACCAAGCGGCAACCTCTGGGGCTGGAAAAAGAAGCCAATACGGAAGGGCCAAAGTCTTCATTTCCTAGAATGGCCACTTGTGGCTGGCTCCAAAAGTGAGTCAATCCCTATAGACCCCCATATTAAAATGGCCAACCTTTAACTTGACATACTTGCAGACTGGTACAAAAAACGTTTTGGTCTCTATAGCTAATTTCCCCGTTCATGACAAATGTACAGGGGGTTGAATTTTTATATAACTCACCTGTTTAAATCATTTTAAGGCTGAATGCATAATTATGGGTGCAGCTACTTTGAGTGAGGTTTCAGCAACCAGGCTTCATTTGGCCTGCCTCAGCTCCCATGCTGGGAGTTTGGCGGAGTCAGGCACTACCGGAGACGCTGTCACTGAGCTCCACAATGGCTCTTCAGAAACCAATGGATGAGCTCACATACATGTCGTCCATGTTTTTTTACAGTCTATGAACAGAGGTGTAGAGTATTTATTCAATGGAAGAAGAGCAAAAAACAACACTGAAATCCTTTTCTCTCTTCTCCTGGTTTGTTGATCTGATTGGCTGAAGTTAGCTCATGGTGGTGATAGACAGATTGTTAATCCAATCATCTGCCAAGTATTTTTGAAAGTGCCTGCCCTTTTCCAAACCGTTTCCAAGGACGGCTTCTCAGGTGGCTCTGTGTAACAAACCATCTGGCGGGTCATGGTGACTGATGTTGCCTGCTTCGGTTGTTTGATGAACTGATAAAGAGCAGCCCTCCACCAAATCACATTAGGAACTGATCAAACTCTGAATTGAATCCAAGAACCCTTGAATCAGACTAAATTATGTGATATTAGGTTGACTTTTCTTGATTAGTCATGGAAAATGAGAACCTTGTGAGTCTCATTTTATATCCAGCAGCAAAAAGTTGTAGCGTGATGTGTGTGAGTTAATTTGCCTCACTGACACTGCGCATCCTGGAATGTGACTATGCAAATGCGCAAATTGTGATGTCGATGCTTAAACAATATATTGTGCAGCCCTAATAACAAAATCCACCTTTCAGCACCTCTAAAGCTCATTCATTAACACATTGCATTTTGTTTAATCTCTACCAGAGTTAAAGTGTTGCCTCTCATAACATCACCCCCCTATAAAGCCCCCAAACCCTCCAAACTCTTGTTTTTACACTTTGGCTTTTGTATGAATTAAAAAAATGAGATATAATGTCAATTACTGAGCGTTAAAGGTGCTAATAGGCAAATTTTGTTACCTTGACAGAGCCAGGCTAACCGTTTCCAGTCCATGTGCTAAGCTAAGGTAGCTGGCTGCTGGCTGTAGGTTTATATTTAGCATACAGACATGTCAAAGTCTTGGCAAGAAAGCAAAGAGGTTTATTACCTGAAATGTCAAACTTTTCCTTCAAGGCAAATGTAATGCATCGGAGAATAAATCTACAGTTACTTAACAACATGAATAATTAGTAGGAGCTAGAAGCAGGGAGCCAGGGGGCTTTGAGGTCACTTTGATTGAAGAGGGAAGCTGATGTGAAACCACCTGACATCCAGAGGAGCGTAACTAAACACATTTCTCACCGACTTTCCAGAGAATTTGTCTCAGAATTCCCAGGCAGGCAGGTCACTCTCAGTCACTCAGCTGCCAGCTCCAGGCTACGGCCCAGACAGCCGCCATGAATTAAAGATGGCAGCGTCACTGCGGCAATGGAGGACCCAGAAATAGGTCGGCGTGACCTTTTCTCTGACCCGCAATGAATGATTCAGACATTTGATTTTCTCCCCTCTTCTGAGGTGTGATTGGGTGTTGAAGTGCAGTGCCGGAGTGAGTCAAACAGCGAAGCATCTTCCTCATGTGCTCGAAGCGAACCAACACAACCCGGCCCAGAGGGAAATCTCCAGTCCCCCAGATGAAGTCAAACATTTAACTCTTATGAGCACCAGTTGAACCTCATTTAAAGCACAGGTCATCACACTCCCAGCAGTGTTTGGGCACTGCTTTCCTGCAGATGAAAGCGGACATGCAAATGAAGGTGGCTTGACATTTTTGTAGCACTCAAGTCATTCTTGTGCCTGTTTGGTAATTTCATAGCTCCAAATTAAACTGCTCAGCGGCATCACCTGTGGAGTGGAGCACCTTTGGCTGTGCTAATGCAGCTCAAGGGCCACTTTAGCTGGAAACGGTATCCACGCTTCTATCCGCTAAGGCAGCTTCTCATCACTCGGGGAAAGGCACTTTCTGTGGCTTGAGGAGAATCCACAGATCTTTCCGAAATCAAACAAACCAATCAGTTTAGTCTCTTATAGCTCTTCAATACAATTAGAACTTGTCAGCTTGTGCTGACTTTGATTAAATAGATTCTTACCAATAGTGTCATCCAAAGTTGTATTTATGAAGAGCTTCCCTTCAACTCATTAAATCTGTCCTTTTTCTTACCCCTTTGTGTGGAAATTGGCTTTTTACTCTATTGTGAGCATCACCTGACACTGTTTCTTCTAGTGACCCAATGGTAAGTTGATTATAGTGCAACCAAGTTAGTGTAACTAATGTATCTTTAACAGCTGGTGTTACAGAAATGTCTCATTTGGGGATGGATTCTGCAGTTGGAGATGTTATTTAAGCTTGCATCTGTTCCTTGTTGGGCCACTTGGGGGCAATGGAACAAGCTGTGAGCACAATATTGACATGATACCCTATGAAATTATTATTTCAAATGTGTAAAAAGTGACAAAATCTTCCAGAGCTGTAAGAATATTCCAACCTGATTTAAAGCCAATAAGCTTGTTTCAGGTGCAGCCCAACTGCCAGAATTTATATTGGCATTGTACATTTCTGTGAACCACACATATGTTGAAACTATACGTTTCTTTAACTTTCAATCTTCAGTTTCACGTTGTGACACCTGGTTAAGGTCTGGTTCAGTTTAGGCACAGAAACCACTTGGTCAGGGTTAGGAAAAGACCATGTTTTGGCTTAAAAACCCAGTTTTGTCACCACAAACAGCTCCAGCAGTGATCTACCATCCCCTCCTCCTCCTCACTACAAACTCAACTAATATACATGGACCAGTAATGTGGACTACGTCACTTTGATACCTATTCTAGAAATGTTGTTGTGATTCATATGAAACGTTTTTTGCAACACTTTTTATAGTGGTGACTGGGCTTTTCAGATATTTTAGAAAAATGTATGTTTTTTTAATTCTCATGAAGCAAACTGGCTACAGAAATTCCTTTCTAGAGTATTTCTGAAACAAGTTGATTTAAATTAAAAACAATAACAACAACATTTTTTACTTGTTTTGTCTTGTGTGCAGGATTCATATGCAGTATATAATATATAAAGGTTATCCTTAAGGAAAATGGAGGGTCTGTAGGTCAGGAAACACAGAGGAGCTGCAGAATGTGCAGGGGAGCTGAGGAGGAGGATCAGGGAGGCCGTTCTGTATCTGCGATCTGTTACTGTGGTCTGAGAGGTTGGCAGTGAATTACATTTTAAGTTTCTGTCTGCAGGGTGAACAGGGTCTCCCTGGTCAGACGGGAGATCCGGGTCCTACAGGACTGGACGGAACCAACGTGAGTCCCAACAAACACAGAAACACAGCTTATAAATAATAATAATAATAATAATATAATTATCTAATTGACCTAGTTAAGACTTAGAGAAGGTCCTCCGGGGCTAATTCACAGAATACCAGTAACACAGTTACAGATGTATGCAGTTGCATGCAGGTTAAGCACAGGCCACTAAACTGTTTTAACATTTTTTATACATACAATAAAACTGATTTCTAAAGCACTTTGAGCTACTTTGACTGTACAAAATGTGAAAAATTATTATTATTATCTTGTCTGTCTCTACAGGGTCTCCCTGGTCTGCCTGGTTCCAGGGGTCCACCTGTAAGTCTTACACAGTGTACACATATATGAATCAGAATAGCACGTATGATTTTATTATTTGTGCAGGCCTTTATTAGAGACAGGTCTGTATTAGAGACAGGTCTGTATTAGAGACAGGCCTTTATTAGAGACAGGTCTGT